>CBVK0100437147.1:0-12020 GCA_900067695.1 Picea abies | reverse complement strand
GGTAAATGCAATGAAGGCACTTGGTGAAACAATTGGGGAACCTTCTTTAGCTCAGAAAATCTTGAGATCTCTCCCAGATAGGTTCAACCCGAAGGTCTCTGCTATAGAATAACTTAATGATCTAAAAACCTTGCAGTTTGATCAACTTCTAGGAACACTGACTACATATGAAATGAGAATAGTTAAAGATAAACCCACTTCCAGAGAATCATCATTTAAAGCAGACAAGAATGAGGACTCTGAGCTCGATGAAATTGAAGCAAAATTTGTGAAGAGACTGAAGAAGGGATCAGGCAAATACAAAGGTAAATTGCCTTTCAAATGATTTAACTGTGGAAGGATAGGTCATTTTGCAAATAAATGTCCACACAAGAAACATGATCAGAACTATGAAGGTGAAGAGAAGCACAAATCCAGGAGATTTGATAAAAAGAAAATTTTATCTGTAAACAATGATGACTCCTCAGAAGACACTGATAGTGACTCTTCCTATGAAGATAAGGTAAATGACTTCATGCTTATGGCCAAAGAGAATTATGATAATAAAAGCACAGGAAGTAATGAGGATGATGAAGAAGATCTGGTTGACATGGAAGGAGAATTGATCAGTGCATTGGAAGAGATTGACAGACTAAGAATCAAGAATAGAAAGCAAAGACAATTGTTGATACAGTTTGAGAAAGATAGAAAAGAACCTGATGAAGGCCTTCTCCTACTAAAGGTAGAATTGGAAGAGGCAAAGAAAATTGAAGAGATTCGGAAACAATAGCTATCAGAAAAGAAGGCAAGATGTGAATCATTAGAACAAGAAGTAGTGAAAACAAGGAAAGAAATGGAGAAGTTTCAAGCCCTGTATAATCAGAATCTGTCAAGTATCAAAGCCTCAGAAGGATTAGCCACCATTCTAAATCAGCAAAGGAATCCAAAGCTGAAAACTGGTTTGGGTTATGAAGAAGGATCAAGCAGTGGGAAGTCAGGAAATGAAGAATCCATCAAGTTTGTCAAAAGTACAACCAATGGAAATAACAACTCTGCTGAAACAAAGGAAGATGATCATCCATCCAAGATGAGTAAAGGAAAAGGTGCTAGGATTGAATCTGAAGAACAAAGAAACAATGCTCTCTCTGTTGAAAGATGTCTTCAGCAAGAAAGAAATCGATTTGCTCAAAGAAGACAACCATTTACCAGGTACAAAGAATTTTTCTATGGCTATTGTTTCTTTTGTTCTAACTTTGGTCACAAAGTTGTAAATTGTTCCTTAAGACTCATACATGAGCAATTAAGGTTTCAAAGGAATAAATACTTCCCACAACAAAGAATGATACAGTCAAATAATAATCCTTCACAGACTGCAAATTTCCAAATTAAGTCTGGACACATACAACTAAGGAGGCCAAGAAATAATCAACAGTCAATAAGTAGGAAACACTGCAACAATAAGTTTGACTTATTGAATAATGAGGTTGAATTCTACACCTGTCATAACTTTGGACATAAATCTATTGAGTGTTGGTTAAGGAACTATGAACCAGATTTGAAATCCCCTGCTGAAAATGTCAAGCTTTGGAAGAAGAAGGAAAGTAACAAGTGTGGATTAGTATTGTCTGCTCAAAGAAAAAAAAACCCTTGGTATATAGATAGTGGATGCTCCAAATACATGACGAGAGACAAATGAAAGTTCCTATCTCTAAGTGAAAGAAAATCAGGAAGTGTAACCTTTGGAAATGATGCTCTAGGGAAAATAAAAGGCAAAGGGATGGTGAGCTTAAGTAATGGAAAAGGAAAATCCCAAGATGTTCTACTTGTGGATGGGCTGAAGCATAACCTGCTCAGTGTAAGTCAAATGTGTGACAGAGGATGAGAGGTGTTGTTCACATCCAAGGACTGCAAGATAAAGTCTATAAACTCAGGACAAGTGGTGGCCAAAGGCATAAGGACAGGAAACAATGTATATGTGCTGAAAGAAAATAGAGAAGAATGTCATCTAAGCAAACATGATGAAAGTTGGTTATGGCATAGGAGACTTGGACATATAAACTTTGACCATTTAATCGAACTCAAAAACCTCGAGGCAGTGAAATATCTTCTGAGAATATCAAAGCCACAAGATTCAGTGTGTAAACCCTGTCAAGTAGGGAAGAAAAACAGGACACAGTTTAAGTCCAAGAGCTTCACTTCAACAGAGAAACCACTCCAACTAGTTCATATGGACTTATGTGGACCATCAAGATAGGAAGGCACAGGAAAAAAAAACTACTTCATGCTGATTATCGATGATTACTCTAGACTTACTTGGGTTTCTTTTCTCAAAGAAAAAGATGAAGCATTTGAGAAGTTTAAGATATTTAAGGCTTTAACTGAGACTCAAATAGGGAAGAGGTTAAAGGTAGTAAGATCAGACTAGGGAGGAGAGTTTATGTCAAGAAACTTCAAGGAATTCTTCGATGAGCATGGGATCAAGAGAGAATACACAATACCAAGAACTCCACAACAAAATGGAGCAGTTGAGAGGAAAAATAGAACAGTGCAGGAAATGTCCAGGTCAATGATGAATGATAAAAACATTGGTAAAACCTACTGGGTAGAAGCAATACACACAGTAGTCCATGTGCTTAACAAAGCTCATCTCAGACAACAAAGTGACAAAAAACCTTATGAATTATGGTTTGGAAGACCTGCCTCAATCAAACACTTCAGAGCCTTTGGGAGTAAATGCTACATAAAGAATAATGATGAAAACCTCGACAAATATGATGACAGGGAAGATGAAGGTATTTTCTTAGGGTATGCTACAAATAGTAAAGGATACAGATTCTATAATAAGAGGCTGCATAAAATGGTTGACTATATTGATGTAAAAATTAATGAAGGAATCCCAGCAAGAGAGGTGTACGGTAATGAAACTTCTACAGAAGACACAACTAAAGATGAAAATGAACAGGTCCAAGAATCAGAAAATGAAGACTCTAAATCAGATGAAGACTCAAACACTCAGACAAACTCAAATCAGCAGTCAACTAAAAATTCCTCCTCCAGAATCATTCAAAAGAATCATCCTGCAAGTCAGATAATTGGAGAAAAATAAAAAAGGGTACAAACCAGGAGAAATCTAATCAAAACCACCGAACAATCTCATATAGCTCTCATATCCATGATGGAACCCAAGAATTTTAATGAATCCAGCATAGATGATCACTGGGTTAAATAAATGAATGAAGAACTTGATCAGATTGAGAAAAACAATACATGGGAGATGGTTCAAAGACCCGAGGGTAAAAATGTCATTGGCTCCAAATTGATCTTTAAGAATAAGTTGAATGAGCAAGGAAAAGTTATCAGGAACAAGGTGAGGTTAGTCTATAAAGGCTATGCTCAGATAGAAGGAATGGATTTTGATGAAACATTTGCGCCTGTAGCAAGATTAGAAGCTATCATAATGTTTCTTGCCTATGCTTGTCATAAAAGGTTTAAAGTCTACCAAATGGATGTCAAGTCAGCCTTTCTCAATGGACATTTAAGTGAAGAAGTCTATATGTAACAACCAGAGGGTTTCAAATTGTCTGATAATCTTGACTTAGTATGAAAGTTGAAGAAATATTTATATGGTTTAAAACAAGCTCCTCGAGCCTGGTATCACAGACTAGATACGTATCTCAAAGACAAAGGGTTCAAGAGAGGAACAACTGACAATAATCTGTATATTAAGATAGAGGATAATTATTTTCTCATCGTACTGGTCTATGTAGATGACATCATATTTGGATGTAATAAGGATTCACTGGTACAATGGTTTGCTTCTACCATGGAGTCTGAATTTGAAATGTCTATGATAGGAGAACTGTCATTTTTCCTTGGTTTGCAAATTACTCAGAGGCCCGATGGGATCTTCATTTCTCAAGGAAAATATTTAAGAGAAATGCTGAAAAGGTTTCAAATGGAAGATTCTAAACCTGTGGGAACACCTATGGTAACTGGATGTAAATTAAGCAAGGATGATGATTCACCTGATGTTGATCAAAGCTCATATCGATCAATGATAGGAAGCCTGTTGTACATCACATCATCTCGCCCAGACATAATGCATGCAGTAGGAATGATAGGAAGATATCAGGCTGCACCTAAATAGAGTCATTTGAAGGCAGTCAAAAGGATATTCAGGTACTTAAAAGAAACAATGACTTATGTTCTATGGTATCCCAGAAATCAAAGTCTTCAGTTGACTGCTTATTCAGATGCAGATTGGGAAAATTGTGTTGATGAGAGAAAAAGCACCAGTGGAGGAGCATTCTTCTTGGGTAACTCCTTAGTAGCCTGGCTTAGTAAAAAGAAAGGTTCCATTTCTTTATCAACCATAGAGGTGGAGTACATTGTTGCTGCTACCTGTTGCACACAGGTATTATGGATGATTCAGACACTTTCAGACCTAGAGGTAAAATATACTGCACCGATCCCAATTCATTGTGATAACACAAGTGCCATCAGTGTGTCTAAAAATCCTGTCCTCCACTCCAAGACAAAACATATTCCCATAAAATATCATTTTCTGAGAGAGAAGGTCACCAATCATATTGTTCAGGTCCATTACATTCCCACTACAGAACAAATTGTAGACATCTTTACTAAGCCCCTATCCAAGACACCATTTGAATATCTCAGACAGAAGTTGGGTGTCATTTCGTTTCACACCTAAAAAGTCCATCTTGTTAGGGGGAGTTTTGAATTGTTTGAAAATCTAATGCCTCCTAAAATTATTGCAACAGCTCAGGGGGAGCATGTCTCTTCTTTGACATTGATGTCAAAGGGGGAGAAAAGAATTCGGGTTCCTTAGTTGCCATCAATGACAAAGGGGGAGATTGTTGGCAAATGCTTAATAGGTAGAATATGCTTTTCATTGATGGCAAGTACAACAGTAAATATGGCAGGATCAAAGTATGCATTAATGGACAAACAGGAACAATGTAGGCTCAGGAGGAATTAGCGCAGAGTCAAAATTCTTCCAAGTAAGAAGGATGTGTAAGCTTGGAGGAGAAGAGTCGTTGATTTTTGGATCCCATTCAAAATTATAGACAGCATGAGGGCCGTCAGATCTGAATAAAGATAAGAAGAGTGCATGCTGAAGAGGAGGATAGATCTCAGGCGTTAGATCTAAGCACAGGATCCGACCACCGTTGGATCGAGGAAAACCTGCACGGTGTTTAAAGTGCAAGTTGAAAAGGGGCTCACAAAATCCCAAAAGCAGGAGGACCGTCCATCTCAAGGGGTTATGTGGACCATTGATCCGACTCCCTATCAGGGTTTTGAGGATCGTGAGTTGAAGAGTTCAAAGAATAATAACCACAGTACTCGCGAAATCGCGATATGCGATACCCTGATATAATCTCGACCGTTGGATCAAGGAAAAATATGGACCGTTGATCCCAGTCCATTTCAGAGTTTCGGAGATCGAGAGTTGGACATGTCAAAGTTTATTGACATCAGGAACCTCGAAATCGCGATGTGTGAAATCCTGAATAAATCTGAAGCGTCAGATCAAGATGTGATCTAGACCGTCAACCCAACTCACGCCAGGAAACCACGTTAGCTAGGAACACGTGTCACAACCAGGTAATAACAAGTGTCAGACTAATTCAAAATTTCAGGCACATGTAAGTCACGAATCAAAGTGACATGTGGCAGTATTCAACACGTGTCAATCCACATGTGATGTCAGCAGATGGACACCTTGTCGGAGTTTCGAGGATCGAGTGTTGAAGATGCCAAAGAACATTGACATCAGGAATCTCGATATCGCGATATGCTAAATCACGATGTAATCTGAGCCATCAGATCAAGCTTTGATCTGGAGCGTTGATTCCAGTCAATGGAGAGGCATTGGGGATCGAGAGTTGGACATGACAAAGATTATTGACATTAGGAACCCCGATTTTGCGATATGCGAAGTCACAATTTAATCGTAGTCGTTAAGTTAAGAAGTGACCTGGACCATTGATCTAATTTCTTTATGGAGTATCGAGGATCGGAACTTTGAAGTGACAAAAACACTGGACATCAAGGATGTCGAAATCACGATACGTGAAGTCGCGATTTAATCGCAGTCGTTGTATAGAGATCAGATTTGGACCGTTGACATAACTCCATATCGGAGTTTCATGGATTGCGACATCAAGAGGAATAGAAAACAAATCACGATATGTGATATGGCGATTCAATCATAGTCGTTAAATCAAGCTTGGATCTAGACCGTTGATGTAACTCCATATCAGAGTTTCAGGGATCGCGACTTGGAGAGGCAAGAACACAATGCAACAGGAATGCCGAAATGTTGAAACCCAATTTAAAGGAAAGATTAATAAATCTTATCCAATAGCGTAGATTAACCTGAAGGAGATCTGAGGGCTACTGTTGCACGACACAGTGAAACTCCTAGAAACCATTGATAGTTTCTACCAGAGGATGCGAAGACACTTCGGGATGACTGACAGAGGAGGTGAAGAGTCTCTAAGAGGAATGAAGATGTTCGTGGAGGCGATTGACAACTGATGAGAATTCAGGCCTGTAACTGAAACAGAGAAGGTGAGTTCGACTGTCACAAAGAAGACGAAGAGTCCCAAATTTCCAGAGAGGCTGAGGAATCTCAGTATAACATACAGTGATGCTGGACACGTGGGGTGAACCACCAGAGAAGCTAAAGAGTCACAATGATGATCAGACAGAGCACTTGAGAGGTGGAGGATAATGGCACGGAGTCAACATGCAGAGGCATTGTGAACATTGCATGCACAAGGTGCACAGAAGCTATAAATACACAGTACAGAGAATAGATATGGTTGTCGTTGCTATTGGAGGTTGTTGTGGTTTTTGTTGGTGAAGGTGATTTATGTGTGAAGAAGGAGGAGAGTGTAGTAGCTGAAGAGCACAGAAGAGGAATTGTGCATTGAATGGACATGGCACACAGAGCATAAAAACCGAAAGAACAGACATCGTAAGTGATGTGTGCAGAAAGGAAATGAGGCAGACAAAGCAATGAAATGTAGCAGAACAATGATGAGTCTGGTAAGCCATTGTTGAACATCATGTCACTGTAATAAGTTTAAGTAGCAAAGATTTATATTTCAGGGTGGTTGGGAGGAGCTAGGGAGGACTGTTGTCCTCAAAGGTTCAAGTGGGTGCTTGAACACAGGGAGTTGGTGCTTCCTTCTAGTTGGTGCTAGAGAAACTAGGGAGTTGGTGCTTCCTTCTAGTTGGTGCTAGAGAAACTAGGGAGTTGGTGCTTCCTTCTAGTGGGTGCTAGAGAGAACAGAGAGTTGGTGCTCTCAGCCAGTTGCAGCTTGCAAAACTGAGGTTGTAGCCTCATTATGAGTTGGTTCTCATATGTATGATATTGTAAATATTGTAACCATTACTTATCATATAAAGAAAATGAGGTTTTTACCGTGCATGGGTTTCCTCGGGAAATATCTGTCTTTGTGTTACTCATATATGTGAATGATGTTGAAAGTGCCATTGTTTATTTCCCTCCATTATTGCGATCATCATTTAGTGTCTCTACAAAGAGTTTAAAATAACCATAATTGTTTAAGAAGGGTAAAAAATGATTCACCCCCCCTCTCAGTTGTCTAACATAAGTCACTAGAAAGATAGGAAACTAAGTTGCCAACATGCAAATAGTCACCAGGCGAGTATAGTTGACAGTAAGGTGGATCGCAATGAGCAGGGTATCAATCCTGAAACCTATCAAGGGTATCAAAAGAAAGTGTTTTGGAAGACGAATGAGGACCTCGAACGGATTCAAGACCCACGAAGCTCCATGGAAAATGGAATCAACAGAATCCCAAGACAAGCCCTCTACATGCATTCCCCACTACATTTGGTTCGTCTTTGGAGGGGTTATCTCTACTACATTTGCTTACGTGACCTTGTGTTTATCCCCTGTGTTAGAGGGGGTTCCTGAATAACTTTTATGATACTCAAATTTTGACACTCCCTAGCACAGACTCTTATGTTTGTTTTTTAGCCTTGAAGAGTTTCCTCTCCAATCCTAAATCAAGGCTCTAGCCTAGACTAGTTGATGGACCCTACAAAACATAAAGTTTAGTTGATTTTAATTAATCGTTAATTTTTTGGGCTTGTCTTAATTAAAGGGTTATGAAAGTGAAACTAGTGTTTTTTTGAGACACGAAAGAGAATATAAACAACAAGATGGAAACAAAATAACTTCTTCTTGACGAATTTAGATTTGCTCTTTTAAATTTTTTTTAAACCAACTTTTCAAACTTTTTCGTTCTAAGATCTTTTAACTGAAAAAATCAAAAAGAGATTTCAGTCGACTATGAGATACTTATTGTCCTAATTCATTCAACCCAAAACTTATGAAAATAATCTTTTTCCTATTGATTAACGCACACAACCAACTTTTTAACCAAACCAAGAAGTAAAAAAATTAAAAAAATTGTGTTTTTTTTCTTATTATGCTTCAAAAACAAGAAAATTTAAAACTGTATGTCTTCTTCTTTTTTGAAGAAAAAAGGTGAAAAAATAAAACAAGACAAGGCCAGAAAGGACTTTTGGCCAACCAAAAACCATGGGGAGTTACTGACAACAAAAAAGGCAGATCAAACCGACTCACAATCTCATCAAAAAACCTAGAAAAGGAAGAAAACTTTCAAATGCAAAAGAAATCTCTACTGACACACAACCTAGACTGAAACTGATATGATCGAGACCAAAAATACATAAGAAAAATAAGGGATGAAAAAACTTGACAGGGGGGAGGATGAATGCCTCCTCAAAATTTTCTAGATAGACACACGACTGTCACTTCAACAACCAACGTATGCACATGGGCTTCCCAAAGATAGGACGTGTATGCACATGTGTAAGACTACTACAGTATGTGTTTTCCCCTATTTCTCATCAAAAGAAGCAAGACAAGAAGATAAGCTCAGGAAGGGAGTACTGGTATTGAAAACTAGAACCCTGAAAGGTACAAAAACTCACTCTAACAGAGAAAGATGCAAGGAAATATGAGAAAAAAAAGCTAATATGAGGTTATACCTAGGCTATAGAATGCAATCATATAAACCAAAACTAGATCCGGAAAACCCCTGAGAAGGATCACTTCTGACAGGGGAGAGGATGACTGCCTCTTTTTTTTTTTTTTGAAAAAAAATTTTGGACTCAGACACGCGACTGATCTTTCAGCAGAAAGCATATGTACGCAGGCTATATGAAGTTAGGGTGGGTGTATACATGGACATAACTTCTATAGGCCGCGTATGCCTCTGTGGCTTCCTGAAAAAAGAAAAAATAGTCAGGTGAAGGAAGCAGCGATTACTAGTATGGAAGAACATAATCCCTACTAGCTCAGACTTTTGTAGAAAGTAGAAAAAAAGGTAGTAAAACCAATTAAAAATACCCAACAAGTAGCCCCAAAAACCCTATAGATCCCTAGTATGGTCGCCAATTCTGTTGTGGGTGGGAAATCCCTCCTACGGACTAGCATTAAGGGTTTTATCATGCATGCAGAAATGACCTAAAGCATCCTACTTTTTACCAACAACCCGATCATAAACCCCATTATTCATATGCAAATACAAGGTTAAAGAGATCTAGTTACTGTACCTTAGTTTCTGTGTTTGATGTCGATCCCTTTAATGCTTGGTCGCTCCTTGACTGCAACTCTTCTCCCAATGCTGACCAACATTCATAAAATAAAAACAAAGAACTCCACATCAATATAATCTATAAACTAATGGGTTAGATATTCTATCAAAATATAATCAAATTTAAATATTGACAATCTCATATGGCAGGATGGGAAAATTACTTCTTTTGTTAATCTCACAAGAGTAACCTTACAGTGGTGAGATCAACCACTACTCCTCAAATCTGGTCCTGGGCTCCTATTCAATTGTGCTCCAACTAATTCTGTATATGATTCTCTTCAGACAATAGTTGCAAAAGATTGGGGCAAGGGGAATGCTAAATCCGGTATAGTTTATTTGCTATGATTTTCCTCCTCTCAAATGGGACCCCTACCCCTTATTTTATAGGCTAGAAAGGGATAGGTATTTGGTTGAGTGACTGACTATGGGTGATCAAACCATTTAGTTAACTTATCCAAAACTGTGTGTTCCGTCTACAACTTTCCATTTTTCGTGTTTTTTAGGTATATGTAGGTTGTAGTGGGTCAACCAATGTACACACACGTGCAATAGTGGATCAGGGTGCGTATGCCTTCAAAAAGAGTGTTTTTTAAGAAGTTGTTTAGTAGTGGCTTGGAAAAGAATGAAAATGAGATGGTCTGATGCCAAGTAAGCATATATGGTGCAATTTAGGGTTATAACATTCATCTCGAACCTAAATATGAGGAAACCAAGTCAACATACATGTTGTCAACCCCTCTTAAAAAAATTTGAATTCAAAATAATGCACACACATTATTAAGAGCATGCACATGGTTTAGCAATTCACACACACTATATGAATGCACACGTGTTCCTATGAGCATGCACACACTCTTATAAGTTATTTTTTCTTTGTCATTCTCTCATTCCTCTCTCTCGCTCTCTCTCTCTCTCCTACATCTACCCCCCCCCTCTATATCTCCATCTCACTCTCCCTCTCTACCTACCCTCTCTATCTCCATCTCATTCTCTCTCTCTCTCTACCCCCCTTTAGATCTCCCTCCCTCTCCCTCATACTCCTATACATGGTAAGACCTAGACATGGCAATACTTAGACATCATAAGGCATGGAAATACCTATACCTATAACTTTCCTTAACATGCCTCAGACTCTCACACCCACTCACTATTTATCCCCCCCCGCTCTCTCTCTCTCTCTCTCTTCCCCTTTGTCCATCCCTCCCCTATTACGCACCCTCTCTCTTCCATATCTCTCCCACCATTTCTCTCTCTCCCCATTTTTATTCTCAGACTCACACTCTCTCTTCCCCTATTTATCTCTATATTCCCCCTCTCTATCTCCCTTTGTATCCACCCTTCCTCTCACTCTCTCTTTACCCCCCCTTCTATGTCTCTCTCTCTGCTTCACTTAATCTCACTATCCTTCTCTCTACCCCTCTCTCTATCTCACTCTCCCTTCATCTCACACACACTCTCTACCCCTCCTCTTTGTCTTTCTCTATCCCCCTCTCACGCACTCTCTCACTACCCCTCCCTCCCACTATCTCTCCTACATCTACCCCTCTCNACCTCTCTCTCTACCCCCCTCTCTATATTCTACTTTATCTCTCTCTCACACTCTCACACACTCTCTCGACTTCCCTTCTGTGCCTTGCTATCTACCCCTCTCTCCTACATTTACCTCTCTCTCTACCCCCCTCTCTATCTTCTTCTTTATCTCTCTCACACTCTCGCACACTATCTCTACTTCCCTTATGTGCCTTGCTATCTCTCCCTCTCACACTATCTCACACACACTTTCTATTCCCCTTCTATGTATTCCTCTCTCTCTCCCTCCCACATTCTAACAAACTCACTCTCTACCTCCCTTTCTTGTCTTCCTCTCTCTCCCTTGCACACTCTCATACACACACACTTTCTATCACCCCTCTGTCTCACACACACTTTCTATTCCCCTTCTATGTATTCCTCTCTTTCCCTCCCACACTCTAACACACTCACACTCTACCTCCCCTCTTTTTCTTCCTCTCTCTCCCTCCCAAACTCTCTACACACACTTTCTATCCCCCCTATATTTATTCCTCTCTCTCCCTCCCACACTCTAACACACTCACTCTCTAACTACTCTCTTTGTCTTCCTCTCTCTCCCTCTCACACTCTCACCTACTAGCAAGTTTGGTACATTACAAGGAAAGGAATGGTAAGGAAATAAATTCCCTTGACCTAGACCTGTCAAGGCATGTCAAGACCTAGACCTAGACTTACAACATGACCTACACTTAGACCTTGCCTCGCCATGCTCACACTCTCACATCCACTCCCTCTCTATATCCCCCCTCTTCTACTCTCTCCCTCTCTCTCTCTTCCTCCCTC
>CBVK0100437145.1:0-12024 GCA_900067695.1 Picea abies | reverse complement strand
CTGCAACCAGATGGAAGCTAAAACTCCCTGTTTTCAAGCACCCACTTGAAACTCTGAGAACAACAATCCTCGCTAGCACCTCCCTACCACCCTGATTATTAAAAATTTGTTACTGAAACTTATTATAGTGATACCATGTTTATCAATAGATTACCAGCATCATCACTGTTTTGCTGCACTACCATTCTCTGCCTGCATCAGTGTCTTCCTACTCACATTATTCTTTGAGCTTTCTATTCTTTTGATCTGACTCTGCATGCAGAATTTGGCTTCCTCTTTCTCTCTCAGATATGAATTTCTATTCTATGCGTTACGCCTCTTCTGTGTGTTTCAACTACTGGACACAACTTGCTTTTACTTGCATGAATTACTCACATCAAAAGCAACCTCCACTTCTCTGATCTACATATATTTATAATTCCAAGTCATAATTCCAAGTCCTCTGCCAGATCATACAACTAACTCTTCATCCCCTCTAGCAGTTACGCTGAGTTTGTTCTTCATCCATGGCCTTTATGCTAAGATTATTCATCATTAGTGGCCATTCCTGAGATTCTTTGGCTTCTCTGGTAGCTATAGTCTTCAACAATTTTCCATTTGTCAAGCGTCTCTGTGATGGGTCTACATTCCACTGGTAGTTACCTCGAGACTCTTCAGCTTGTCTGGAGATCACCCTCATATTCTTTGAATTCTATGGTAGAAGAAATCAATCGTTTTCTGTAGTTACTAGGAGAACCTTCGTGTGCTCATCCCTTTGGCGCTTTTCCTTTCCTGAGAAAACTATANCCTTCGTGTGCTCATCCCTTTGGCGCTTTTCCTTTCCTGAGAAAACTATATAGTGTGATTTTAGCTTTTCTGGTTAAGCCCCTTGCTCTCACATGACCATCGATGGTGACTGTATGCCTAATCAATAGTCATTTCATGATTTCACATTTCGGGTGATCAACTATGAGTCACCTTGTTTTCTCGATTCGTGAAACACTGAAATGGAGCCTAGCACCGCTATCTCCTTCTTTAATCTTCTCCAATGTGACCATGGCTATGTCCATGGGCCAAGTGTTTGAGCACTTCGTGTTTCATGACTTTGTGGGCCTTTGCCATGATTGATCAACGGTCCATGATCCTAGGTGATCTGACAATCCATATCTTACCTTCGAGACTTGAGGATTCATTCTTTGTTGTGAAAAATCAATGGTCCAGAACCCTTTGTAATCCGATGACCCATAACTTTTCACGACTTCGTATTTCAGAGATTCTACAGCGAGTTGCCTCTAAACTCCCACTACACGAAACTACGAAATGACTTAATATCAGATCAACGGTCCAGATATTTCCTTTTGATNAACGGTCCAGATATTTCCTTTTGATCGATGATTGCGATCAAATCACGATTTATTGCTATGAGTTACCTCAAATCTATCAACTCGTGAAACTCTGAAATGATTCATATCATATCAACGGTCGATATTTCTTGGTGATCCGACGACTATCCTCCACCCCGGGACTTCAACCTTCGAGACTTTGGGGGAGTGCTGATGGTGAAACTCCTGAAGCAAAACTCCTGGGGTGACGTAACTCTTGCGTCACTTGATCATGTGTCATGAACTAAGCAACTGCCACGTGTCACTCGAATTTGTGATTTCCACGTACCTAAAATGCCAAATCAACTTGACACTTATCATTATCTGATTGTGCCATGTGTCCTTGCTGATGTATTCTTCCACTTGTCCTTATTGATGTGGTCTACCATGATCTAACAGTCATATCTCTCTAGTCAGCCAATGACTGAGATCAAATCGCGATTTCAGACTTCGTGATGTTTGAGGATTGCTCAACGTATTTCTTCCAATTCGTGATTCTGTGAATCTTCTTTATTTGCTGCCACATGTCCTCTGGCTCCAATGTCCAGGATTCCTTCGCATATTTGGAGTGTTGACTGACTCCTGGGCTTATCCTCCTTGTTCCTTCGCATATTTGGAGTGTTGACTGACTCCTGGGCTTATCCTCCTTGTAGCTCCACTGGATCAAATGGTTTCTAGTCCTTCGCGCTCTGATCCAAAAACTATCAATGTTTCTCCCTCCAAGGATTTTTGCGGTCTGTCTAAGTTCCCTAGAATGCTATCTCTCTTGAGATTTGGCAAAATTTTCTCTTGGACCTGGCGCACACTTGCGCTCTGCATGCAACTCTACACAATTCCTCTTGAGCTTCCTTCTGTTTCTTTGCTACTATTCTTTCTATGCGCACTCTACCTATAAACCTGCCAACATCACTGTTGTTCTTGCCATCAATGACACTCTACCTATAAACCTGCCAACATCACTGTTGTTCTTGCCATCAATGACAAGCACACTCTGCCTATAAACATGCTAACAAAAATGAGTAGGGCAATATTATTAATGAAAGTTATTTTTTGAATCCAAGAGACATTCCGAATCAGAGGATTATGGTATTAATATGTGTGAATGAGATTATTCTATTTATGCATTTCTTTGTTTGTAGCTTGTGAGTATTAGTTGGTGAATTACTTCGAAATTGATATTTTCATTTTACAACTATCGTGATTTTTCAGGATGAGTACAACAATAGTGTAATCGTGTTAAGTTTCTCAAGTCTTTGGTTCTAATAGATTATGCTATCAAATATTCATATAACTTGTGTCATGAACTTATTCTAATCAAGTAACATACATCTTTCATTGCATTCATTTATTATGTTATTTTTCTCCTGATTAGGATAAGTTAGATTAAATAACATTAGTTTAAAATTGCATCTTAGATTACTGGTCGTATCTCTTAGTTTAAGGTCAGTTAGTTGTGATTTTTCATTTTCCTCATTATTTTTAATTCATCCAAGAACCTTTGGTTCTCAGATTCATATTTTGGTTAGTATTTTAGTTAGTTAGTAACTAGGACAAAATGTGGTTAGAAACGCTATCCGAAACAAGAATGGGTCTAGTTGGGACTTGTCACTGAGTTTTTTCCCTCAATTGATTGAACGAGTCATTTTGGCTCGTCAATGAAATGATGCTAGAAGGAGGGCTACAAAAATGAATGGATACAAACAAAAAATTGAATTCTTTCAGTTTTTCCCCACAAGTAATATTTTCCTCCATGACTAATTCCCATCAATTTTACTTTGAACATAATGACTTCCCTTCAGAATATACAGTAAATACTCCATCTCAGGTCATCACTCATCGTGTTTCCTCCCATCTCAAAACATCTTTCTCTTATCCTCAACCTCATATCTTAACTATCTCAAAGATCGACTCTCTAGTCAGGCATTCAATAAAATGAACCAATCGAGCTTTGACTAGACAATGTAGTAGACATGCCAGACAACTTCCCTTAGATTACTCTTAGCCTAAAAATCAGGAAAATCTTCATCATATGGATCCCTATTTTGCTAACCCATGCTCCTATCAAGAAAACCATTCGGTTGGGACTCTTGAATATCATATTCCTCAAGATATGTACAACTTCCCTGAGGCTTCAGAATTCAATCTTGAATATCATATACTTGCCGACGGGGCAGAAGGTATACCACCCTCACAACCCGAATCCCCCCCTCACACCCCCATAAATAAGTCAGAGGAAAATTACAAATAAGGGGATGTGTATGAGAGTGAATTTGAAGATAACCCCTATCAAGTCATTGTATATCATCCCCTAAACATGGCCGGAGAAAATGCAAACCAAAATCCTCCCCTTTACCAGCCTTGGATGTTTGATGATGCTGTTACTGTACCTGGAATTCAACATGAAATGCATAGACACCCTGAGAAATTCCTATCTAAATTTGACCCTGACAAAAATGATTCAGCCGAGAACCATATTAAGAAATTTGTGTTGGCTATTAGGTTACAAAGCATAATCCATGAAGACATAGTATGTCATCTGTTTCCTCTTACCTTCGAAGAAAAAGCATCTACATGGCATTTCTCTCTAGAAGAAGCTTCCATTATGAATTGAAGGACTTTTGAAAACTCTTTATGCCAAAATTTTTGGGAAAATAAGACACCAACCACCCAGGTCCTCGAACTATCAAGAGTCAAAATGAATGCGAAGGAATTAGTTACTGTTTACAATCAACGGTTCCTAAATTCATTAAAGAGAATCCCAAGGGCCTCAAAACTTGCTGAAGATGTCACAATTGAATTTTATACATCTGGTTTACCCATGTCCATGTATGTGAAAAATTCTAAAAATGATACTCTAGAAGAAGCTTTCCAGGAAGCCCTTAAAAAAATTCTAAAAATGATACTCTAGAAGAAGCTTTCCAGGAAGCCCTTAAATTTGACAATTTGTTTTTAAGTTTAAAGGGTAGTTCCAATTCAAAACCATATAAATACAAAGGTAAGTGTAAAATCTCTGCATCTAAATTCGATGAAGATAAAAAAACCTCTGATTCGATGGATATGGAATCTCTTCAAAGAATCATCAAAAATCTATCCAACGACTTAGTTGACCTGAAAAGAGGTAATGGAGAGGGATCTTCTAATCAGAAAAGATTTTTTAAGTTCCCGGCTAAGAAATATAGTAACACTCCCTCAACAAACAAAGCCTTCCCCTCTCAGACGAAAGGTATCAATATGGAAGATATTGTCGAAGCCCTTCAAACCTGGGCAACAAAGAATATGGTTGAAAACAATGATGAAGGAAATGGAAGTCAAGAACAACAAGAACAACCCCAGGATTTTGATGAGTCGATTGAGAAACTATTAAATGGTTTTTGGGACATATCTTTTGGAGAATATGAAGAAGAAGCTGAAGAAGTACATGTCTCACAAAATGTCGTAACCACCAGGAGTGAAGGTAAGAATATTCTCGATAAAACCCCCGATATTCCTAATTCCATTTCTCCTACTACCACTACTCCCAAACAATATTCTCTTTCAACCAATACTACCCCTAATTTGTCCAAAAATACTTCCCCCAATCCCAAAACAATAGATCAAACAATGAATTCAAATATTTCTCCTACACCCTTGGCCAAATTGGAATATAAATTTTTAGAAGATCTAAAGAAAACAAAAGCCAACATTTCTTTGTTTGAACTCATGAAAATTCCACAAATCCAAGAAAATCTCATTAGAATGTTACAAGGTAAGACTTCTCCTAGCTTTCGTGAATTAAACTCGGGAACCAAAAGGGTAATCACAAAGTTAACTTCGCTTAATAACAATATACCTTCCAAAATTTAAGTGGTGACTAATGCATCCTTAACAGGTTAGAGATCCAGGTCCAACACTTCTCCTTTCCTTATCATTTTTGAAATATTCAATAGGAATGTTCATAATTGCATGGTGGACTCAGGAGCTTCATCTAATGTCATTCCCCTTAAAGTCTATGAGAAGATTAACATCAAACCCGAACCATCTAACATTCAAATTATCCAGTTAGACAGAACTAAAGTTAAGGTGGTCGGAGAATTGAATAAAGTAGTGGACATTCCTGATAATTATGGTATGCTCTTAAGTCGAGATTGGTTGGCTATGTTGAATGGTTATTTCTCTACCAACTGGTCCCATCTATGGCTCCCTTTCAATGGTAAAATGAACTAAATCAGGATTGTCAGAGAAAGGTATATGAAACACGTAGTCACTGATTTAAACAATCCAAATGAACCGATGATGTTAAACCATTCCATTCTTGGGAATTATTCATTTGAGATGTTTTTTGGGAACTTCACAGCCGAACCATCAACTCTCGTGGAATCTGATGCTAAATCAGAAATCCTTCATTGCACCCATATTGTTGAGTCCAGTTGCAATATAGTTGATCAAACTAACCATCCCCCGGATGTACAAACTAAAATAGTTTTTAGAGACAAGTTAGAAAAATGAACTAACTCTACTAACCTTTTGAAAACCAAAAATATGAAAATTCAAAAATACCAGTTGAAATAAAAAAAGGTGATCTTGATATGTGGAATTTATTCTTCGATGGATCAAAATCCTTAGAAGGTGTAGGAGCGGGTTGTATACTAAAATACCTGAAAGGTACTAAAATTTTAATTGCACATAGACTAGAATTTCCTTACACCAACAACACTTCTGAATACGAGGCCCTTGTACATGGACTTATGAAGGAAGATGAATTGAAAGAAAAAAAAATCAAGGTATTTAGTGACTCTAAAATCATCATTAGACATGTAGGAAATACTATTCATTGCCTTTCTAGTCACTTAAAAAATTATCAGTCTAAGGTCTGGGAGATAATTAAATCTTTCACTGCTTTCAATACTAACACCGTTCCCTAGTCGTTAAATTATGATGTTGATTTATTGGCAAATGTGGCGTCCAGATTAATACCCTCAGATAAATCAATGCCTGAATCCTTCTCTGTTGAGCTTTTGTACATTCCATCAATTCCAAACAATATCGTAAGTTGGAGGGCCTTTGATGATGACCATCAACTCATAAATTTTATACACCTTAAAGATACCTTCAAGTATTCTATCATAGATGAAGGCCAACACGACATATTGATGAATAATGATGATAACAATGATACTAAAGCAACAAGCCCATCCAACAATATTCCCAGGAGTGTGGTCAGGTTAGAAAAATTCTACGACCTTCAAGACAAATTCAAGAAGGTCACGAAATACAAGACCAACAACTCATATCTACAGTTTGAAACAGTAAACATGGGATCCAAGTTTTCTCCTCAGAACGTCAACCCAGGAAAAAATTGTTCGCCTGAAGAAAGACATGCATACATCAAGTTATTCAAAGAATATAAAGACATTTTCTCCTGGACGTATGAATACCTCAAGACATATGATACAAAGATTATACAACATGTAATTCCCATGAAAGATCAAACCAAACCTTTCGAATGAAATCTAAGGAAGATGCACCCCAGTCTTGAACCTAAGGTTAAAGCATATATAAATAAATTGCTGGCAGCTAGAATCATTTTTCCGGTAAGGTATACGCAGTGGATATCAAACTTAGTACCGGTAAGAAAAAAGAATGGGGATATCTGGCTTTGTTTTGATTTCAAAAATGTAAACAGAGCCTCTAAAAAAGATAACTACCCTGTACCTCCCATGGATTAATTTCTGCAATGTGTGTCCAGATCAGAAACGCTCTCCTTGCTAGATGGATTCTCAGGGTATAATCAAGTCCTATTAGCTCATGAAGATCAACTTAAAATATCTTTCAGAATCAAATGGATAACACATTCCTATAGAAAAATGCATTTTGGACTTATAAACGTTGGAGCCATGTTTCAATGAGACATGGACATTGCCTTTAGAGGTCTCCTGGGAGAATGTGTGGTAGTGTAACTAGATGACGTGACCATCTTCTCGAAGAATAAATAAGATCATATATCTCACTTGAAGAAGGTATCTAATCGATGTAGGAAATATGACATATCTATGAACACCAAGAAATCCATTTTTGATGTGGATGAAGGCAAACTTCTGGGTTTCATTGTATCCAAACATGGAATATGGATTAAACCCGACATGACCAAAGTGATCACTAAGATCCCTCCCCCTCACAACAAAAAATATATGCAATCATTCCTCAGAAAGATAAATTTTGTCAGACGATTCATACCCAATTTTGCTGAGACAACAAAAACTCTACAAGATATGATAAAGAACAATGCTCAATTTAGTAGGGTATCTAAAGAAAAGGAGGCTTTCGAAAAAATCAAAGAATATATTAATCAAGCTTCAACACTTTTGAGTCCATATTTTGATCGAGATTTCATCCTGCACACATTTTCCTCCCATACTACTTTTGTGACGGTATTAACACAGAATAATTGGGAAGGAGATGAATTTCCTATGGCTTTTACAAGTTTAGGCCTACAAGGATCTAAGATGAATTATATTGAAGTTTATAAATAGGCACATGCAGTGTTCAAATATGTCAAACACTTTCGACCATTCTTACTCAAATATAAAACTAAGGTTATTTTTCCTTACCCAACTGTTAGGAACCTTCTGGTACAAAAGGATTTGGTAGAAAGAGAGAAAATTGGATTACAACTCTACAAGAATATGACCTAGAGATCAAACTTGGGAATATCATTAAAGGATGAGGGATATGCAAATTAGATGCATAATTCCCTTACGTTGAGCCTCATGAAGATGCTCTCTATCAAGACTCCAAAATATTTGAAATGGAAGTGTGTTACATCCCAGTCGGTTCGGATCCTTGGTTTTACGAAATGAAATATTACCTCACTAAACAGATCGAATCTACATTATCTGGACCCTATGAAGAAAAGGGATTTTAGGCTAAAATCCACCCAATATCAGCTAATATAGGGAATTCTATGCATAAAAAAATATGATGGTGTTTTCCTTAGGTGCTTGGAGAAAAGGGATCCTAATAAAATCCTGTCTGAGCTCCATGACAGACCCCCAAGAGGAAATTATGTTGGGGATACTAAACAACACAAAATCCTCAGAGTAAGATACTACTTTCCTTTCATATTTAAAGATGCTAATGCATACGCTAGGAAATTCCAATAGTTCCAAACCTCAGTCGAGAGAGAAAATAAAGATGCTTTCCCCTTACAGCAGTGGGGGTTAGATGTTATTAGGGAGATCAATCCAAACTCATCGTAGTTGCATAAATACATCTTAATGACCACTTATTTTTTCACTAGATGGAGCGAGGCGATCCTTTTGAAGACCATCAATGAAAATCAGGTGATTTCATTCCTTGAATCACACATCATTACCAGGTTTGGAATCCCAGACTTTTTAGTTTTTGATAATTCCAAGTATTTTTCTTCTCTTAAGCTAACTAAATTCACGCTCGAAATAAATATCAAGGTTAAGTACTCAACAAATTACTATCCACATGGAAACAGTATAGCATAATATACTAATAATAATCTCATTAAAATCCTCAAGAAGATTGTCAACGATAATAATAGAAATTGGCATCTTACTCTTTATAATGCTCTTTGGGATGATAGAGTAACTCCCAAGTCATCCATTGGTAACCCCCCCTTCTTCTTGTTTTACGGACAAGAAGCCATAGTACCGACCCATACTTTCCTACCCACTTTGAAATTGGCCCAATCCGTCCATGATGAAGCCTATCTGGTAGTGCAAGAAAGATTAAACATGTTGTTAAAACTTGAAGAAGAAAGGGAAAAATCTAAGATGAATTTAACCCAACAAAAAGAAATGGTTAAAAGGTGGTTTGATAGATCAAATGTAGGAAATAAATATTTCCAAGAAGGAGATCTTGTTCTCAAGTGGGACAAAACTAATGAACTTAAAGGAAAACACTCAGAATTCTATAAACTATGGCTAGGACCCTATCCGATCCACCATAAAATAGGCCCTGGGACTTTCAGGCTCAAAACACTACAGGGAGATGAGGAGGAACTCCCTGTCAATGGCCAAATACTAAAGAAATACTTCTCATGATCACATTTGGCGATGTATCCCTGTACATAGTAGTTTTCCAGTTGTAGTTTTATTTTTAATTTTTCTTTTAAAAAACATGACTATTGTTTGATGTTTTTCGTTCCCTTTTTCTTCTCTTTTCTAGTTTAAAATAAACCCCCTGCTACTATCTGCTACTTTGGGCCAGTCGTTCCTTCACATTAGAAACCCATTTTTTTCCCCTATTAACAAATGGTAACAAAGAAAAGAGGAACTTGTTCATATGTACCAAAAGAAAAGCTTCAAACCCTTAAATTCTATACCTTTCAATGAGTTCCATCTGTTATTCACTCTTATGTGACCACTCTCAGGTCCTGTTGATGTTCCTTTTCAAGTTTCCTGAGATATCCTAAATTCAATGTCTTCCACATAAATACAATGTCTCTTCTCATTACTCCCCAATTTTAAAATGCATCAATGGTTCGTGTTTGTATACCCACTAAAGAGAATTTGTCGATTGAGACTAGCAAATCAAAATGACTCTCGTATCACCCTGCTTTCTATTTACCGCCACCCATATTGCAATCACAATATCTAAATTCTATATCTAAAAGGTAGATTCATAAGAATAATCATCAGGAAGTCGAAAACGCTAAAGCGTGGGAAGTACAAATAAACCCATCGGGGATATAGATGCTCGTTGGTAGCGAAGACATGCTTGTATGATACCGAGGTATCTTTTTCGGGGCTATGGACGCTCGTTTTCAGCATATCACTCTCACAACCTCACCATGGATTTATGAAGTCCCCCCCTCCACCCCCCCCCAAAAAAAAATAAAAAAAATAAAAAAAATGATCACTCGAATTATGTGGAAGATCATTGATGAGAATTTATTCTTTAAGGATTGCATAAATAGCATTGAATGTGGGGTCCATAAATTGAATACTGAATGGGATTTTAGAAAAGGTAAATGTTTCTTCTATCTCATTGAAGACGCTTTCTCTTTTTGGATTTCAGAGATAACTAGTTGACTCCAGTAAGTCACCATTTGTTGTGGGGCATCCCACAACAACCCTCCCCATATTTCTAAATTTTATGGGGCCTGAAAAATCTTTTCTCCTTTTTCATCTTGCGCCTATTTTTACCCTACAATAATGTATACTTACTTCTCTAACACAACCCAAGCTCAACTGAAATCTGTTTTGGGATCACGTTCATCATGTTAGCTCTCTAGGAGTCACCCTAAGACTGCAAGTGAGGCAAGCCTAGTAACGTAGAATTTGAATTTAAAACTTGAAAGATAAACTTTAAAGTCATATGTATCTGACCATAAGGACAATCAAGTTCATCTATCATACACATTCCCAACTATATCCTTCAACAAAAGTGGCCCTACTAACTTCAGATCAACAAATAGGATAGATGAAATTATGGAAAGACATAAAATTGTGAAGGAATGAATCAGAAATACATTAGGATATCGATGGTACTGAATACACAGTAAATATATCATTGCCTTGATAGAACTTGACCCATAAACGCAACAATGCATCCTTCATTTGATCATTTCATGAGAAAAAAGAAATAAAATAATCAATTATTTATTGACTACTATCAAAGCATTGACAAGAATATGAAAAATAAAAGAGACTGATCTTAATTAATAGGGAATCACAATTCTAAAAAAGATACAAAGATTGGAAAAATACACAGTTTTAGCCACTTTGAATTCCTTTGGGTCAAAACCCCCCCTCTTAGACCATTCCAACCTCCATCAATCTTGGATTTACCTCTTTATGTCCTAGATTAATATTGATAATATCACATTTTGAATTACAACCTCCTCATAGGATTCCTGTGCCTAAGGAAGGTGAGGTTACAGGTGTACAACAAAAAGAAAACTGAATGCTATATTACAGGATGATGTTGGCATCATTTACGACATGCTCATAAATAATGACAATGTGTATTTTTGAGTGCATCTACTTTAGGAAGGTGGTGTCCCAGCTCACAACTGATCCTCAAAAAACTAGCAGGGATCCATCTTGACACCTGGAAATGGATCCTTCCTCCAAAAACTCCCAAAATTGAGTTTGCAGTTCTAGTTGGAAGCGTATTGGTGTTTTAATTTTATCTCTCAAATGCCAAACTGGGTCAAGGTGAAATTTGGCCAGCAAGTCAACAAGGCTATCATTCTCCTCCATAAAAAATTTAAGAAAAAAACACATCACAGTTTTAGAGTTATGATCAAATATTTAGAAGAAACTTCTACAGGAAATGAGTTTGCAGGGCTTGTGTCTGCCAGGTCGCAGCGCCAATTTAAAAATGGATCACACACTTCAAGGAAGTTGTTAGAAAATTTGGTGACATAATCCCTGAAAAGTTGGTTAAAGATGGTGCTAAGAACAATGAAATCTCCTTTTTGATGATATTTTAATACAATAATTCCAAATGATGACATATAAAAGTACTTAGAGTACACTGCGAACTCTCCTAGTGAGTTGGAAACACATACACCCAAATTTGACTTGACACTTTAAACGGATAAATGGTGACAAGGAGAATCAATTCTATGTGTTAACATCTGGCTCCACAAGGGATGGAATTTTTAAGCCCTAATATTGGCTCATTACCCCTTAATTGGGGCATATTA
>CBVK0100437144.1:0-12025 GCA_900067695.1 Picea abies | reverse complement strand
CATGGATTAGTTGACAAGCGAGGAGCATTTGGAATGATGTCATATAGAGTACATGACTGAGAATAAATCAAGTCCAAATTTTGAGCACATAAAATGGTTTTCTCCTCGATGGCCACCCTGGTCATTGCTACATCCTTGGTAATGGTTGGTAAGAGGGACTTGGTGCACCACTCCATAAGGATATTGTCTAGAATCTGAGTCTTAATCATCCTACATCTTCGATGCCACTCATGTATATGATCAGAGATGTGAGTAGAATTAGTTTTACATAGTGAACTCAAGTGCTCTGTTCCTATCTTGTATTGAATAGGCAGTTGGTAGTGTGTTAAAAATACCATAGCCATGTCATTGAAGCTTCTAAGAGAATGGCCTTTAATTTCAACATACCATTGAATGATGGCTCTAGTCAGGGATCTCTGAGAAATAAACAACCTTACACTATCATTCATTGATAAGTTGGATGAACACCACAAGCGGTAAGTCATGATGTGCATATAGGGGTCCTCTCTCATCTTATCATCAAACTTAGGAATGTATGATAGTAGCTTCGATGGAATTGTTGACCATAAGGGGTCATGGACTATAGGTTCATTTGTTAACCATGAAAAATCAGGTGAATTGAGCATTACGAGGAAAGGTAACATTGTGAATGAAAAATGGATGTAGGAGAAGTCCCTGTTGTCCCAGATAGACCTTGCGGTCCCCCTATATTTGTACTCCTGAAAGTTTTAGGTTTTTTGGGGGAGTGAGTTTATATAGGAATGGTGGTATTACTAGGATCATGACTGCTCCCAGGACGAAAAATTACCCCAAGGGGGTTGTACCTAGGGGGAAACATGGAATCTAAAGGAAATATGTTCCTAAATTTGTACCTGGGGAAGAACCTTCTAGGATCGTATGTGTTCATAAACAAAAAAATTCATTTTCCCCCAAGGGATGTGCCCCCAAGGAAAGGTTTCCTAACCCACAGGAAAGGAAATCCTCTAGAAGTACAACTACTTTGAGGTTTATTAGGAACAACCCCAAAACCACTAGGAATATTCCACTCAAAAGCTGCACTCACACCTGATAATGGCAGGTCTCTCATTGGATTGGTGAAAGCGGAAGGAGCGCCACTTCCCATGTTGAAACTAAAGATCAACCCCCTATTGCAAAAGAATATGGAAGTGGGAAAATAAGGGATGGCCATTGGGATGCTAGGGATACTAATGTATGGAGTTGATGACACAACTGACACCCTCTAGTTGGAGGAACCAATAACAAAATGTGTGTATGGTGTAGTTCCAATGGAGCTAAGGGGTGNNNGTGTGTATGGTGTAGTTCCAATGGAGCTAAGGGGTGGCAATATGGACATGAATGGGATTCCTCTAGAGGGGTTTCCCCCCATCCCACTTGATGATGGGATTGTAGTATCAACTACACTATATGAGACATTAGGTCCAGACATGGTAGGAGGATGCCTGAACAAAGAGAAATGCTCACTGAAAATTTCCTTTACTTGGACTAGTATAGGGGCATTAGGTTCAGTTAAAGTCATATTGAAGTTGGGTGGATGGAATTCGTTGACCACTTCCACCTCAACCAAGATGGCCTCGTCAAACAAAAAATAATACCCTTTGAATTCCTTTTCATGTATGTCATCTCACTTTAGAGGCGATTGTACCTCTGTAATAGGCTCAAGTCCCTATAATTGACATGAATGGCATGGTAATTCAGCCATGGTGAATAGACTATGTTACCAACAAATACAAATCAACCTATGGTCAAACTAGAATTAGACTCAAAGAGCACACCCTTAGTCAAATCTAGGAAAACAACAAGAAAACCAATTGGCTCAAGGGGCCTTCAGAAACCAACCCTATGGAGGGTGGTCAAGTCCCCCAAAAGATTAGTTGGAGAAGGTGGGAGGAGTAGTTACGATGATATACATTAAATATCCTTAACCAATGCAAGTATCCTTTACTAATGGGGCACCCTCCAGGGGAACTTAGACCATGAATGAAGTTTTCCCCAGGTTACAAAGGCATGTCCCACCTACAATCACTTCTATAGCTCCCTAGGAAAGGTCACTAGGGCTACCAGCTAACAATCAATGGCCATGCGAACAATCATAGGTCCAACTGCACATAAGGGAAGGGTCAATAAGCCCAAATATTTTAAAGTTTTAACCAACAGAACCCTCATACACATAAGGGTCGAAGCAGTATCAAAAACAAAAAAAAAATGTAGAGGGGTAATCTCCCTATCGAAGCAGTATCAAAAACAAAAAAAAAATGTAGAGGGGTAATCTCCCTACTTGCCCTGATGTGACCTCATGCTTGACTCATGTGTTAGAGGAGACTGCTAACACACTAGTTGCAAGAATTGGTTTTCACTCTATTTAATGATTTCTAGGTTGAGTAGTGTGGCCTTGGATATTTTACGATCCAATCCTAATCCAAGGCCCTAAACCTATGTACTATTGGTTTTCTATCAAAGAAAATATCTAACTAATTTTAGATTAAGCACTTCTTTTTAGAGGTTGTTTCTTAGGTCCATAGGTAATAGATGAAACTTTCAATGATGTGAATATTGACACAACCAAGTAATGCAAAGATGCAAATGAAAAATTTTCAATTCAATGACTGGCTAGTTATGGAAGGGATAGAGATTTTCCTTTTCTTTTCCAATTTCAAAAATAGATCCTCAAACACACCAAGAAACCAAAAAACAAAACTTCTCTGAAACCAACTAATTCTTCTAATGCACTTACAACATTAATGCTTCAAAATAAAACTAAGCATGCAACAAATATTGTTTGATTTTTAATGTTTTTTACAATTTGCAATGTAAACAATTCCTAATCTCAACAAGAAAGAAAAATGCAAAAAAGGAACCAGAAACAAAAAACAAGAAAAACGATTATAGGATAATAGGAATCAGTAGGTATCCTCCTACTCTAATGTCATTACAATGATCACGCCCAAATACTTTCCTAGGATAGTGGATCTAATGAAGAACAAATCTCATAGTAGGGTAAACACACAACCAATGAAAGAAACAACTAGATCTCTTCAGATCTGTTGGATTCTCTTCCCAACTTCGCTAGAAATCTTAGACAATAAGAGAAACTATCCAAGAAATGAAAAAAAATCCACACAAATTCTTTCAAAGGAGACTTGAAAAGTAATTTACGTGAAAATCACACTCTAAAACAAAGGAAAAAATAGACCCAAATAGACTATTTTAGAACCTCATAGACTTAGAGGAGGTCCTAATCTAAAAAACTTGGGTTTTACACTGCAAAATTATAGTTTTGACAGGGCCTCATGGGACACATGCCTACCAACAAGCAAGTGAGCCTTGTAGGACACTTGGGTGCAAAAATCAAGGCCTGGAAATTTTTTCTTTTTGAAGAATGTGGGTTTGTTATGGATATTCCATATCTAGATCAGTTCTCTCATATATAGTGGGTCTGAGCTATGAATCAACTAATGTGAGCCAATAAAATGAAAATCACAAAAGAAAGGAAGAGGTAGGAAAAGAGACTCTATTAGAGAATAATTCTCCCCCAGTATGCTCATCAATCAGTTATGTGATTTTTTCTCACAGGAATATCACTAAGAAGACCAGTAAGATCTCCCTAGGATTGGCCTACAAATCCTAGACAAGAATGGGATATATTTCCTATGGTTCTCCTAGAAGCAAGCGATAATATCACACACAAGGAATTGGGAGAATGACTTACATTTTTCATAAATATTATCCTTAATGTATCCTAGATAGTTTAATACTAAATTTATAGCTCTAGCTTCTACAACCTGCTTCTTGCACACCAAAGACAAAACAATACCATTCTACACTTCTTCCTAGTGTTAGAATCTTAAATCTAGCTTGGATCTACCCTAATCTATAGTATAAAAGATCAAATCTGAATATTCATATATCAAAGACAAACATTCAAGGGGAAAAAATGATCTATTAATGGAGCATAAGAACATTACATCAATACATACCTCAATTGATGATGTAATCTCCTTTAGTCTTTGTTGGTCTCAATGTCTACACCTGACTGCTAAAGGGAAACGCTAGGTCACCTCATGTTTGGAATGGTTGATTTTCAATTTTTTGTTGGTCAGTTAGAGGGTCGGTTCTACCAAGACAAGGGAAAGGTTGGGTTGGAAAAACGATATGGATGAGGGTCCTCCTTGGCTAGTGGTACACAAATGATAGACAAGTGAAATAATAAAAACAAAGGGGAACAACAAGCCACTCAATGAATAGTCTACTGCAAGAAGTTTAATACTTTAAAATATCATTTCAAGACATTAAACATGTATCAAAAATGCAATTGCTCCCAAAGGTTGCAATAAAAAAAAATATGCACCAGGCATTAGCTATTTCCAGAGGTTGCATATCAATAAAGACAAGTTATACAATAGCTGAAGGAAATCAAATGTACTTTGCAAAAATCAAAATTGCATTCAAGATAAGATAAAAACACATGAGGATTTGAACGAAACATTTTCATCAAGAGTATATTCACTAGGTAGAGAAATTTAATCCATGCATAGAACGGGTCCAACCAGTTTGATGTATTGTTATCCTTTCCCAAAATCTGAACCTCAAAACATACAAACAATACATATTTATCAGAGTTGCAAAGGCTTTCATCCCTCTGGGAGTGAGAATTAACTCTACATTAACAATTTTAGAACAACTTATTAACTTGACTAAAGAACTAATGGAGTACATCAATGTATACTTCACACTTGACTTAATCAAAAGAGTCATTCTTAAGACACACAAAATACTACTTATTGTGCTTTTAAACTAAAAGAGTCTTGAACTAAATCATTAAAAACTACCACTAGCAATGAAACTAGACTGATGCATGTGTTGGAACAAACTGGGTGGGAAAAAAAGAATAGAAGTGACATAACTGATTTCTGCAATGAGTATTTTCATGCATGTGCACTGTTTGGGACCATTGGAGGATATCTAGATGTATCTGGTAGCTTCTTCACATCCTCTGTTTGAGGAAGAGGTAGGTTTCCTGGTGTTTCTCTCAGAGTCTTCGACATTCCTATTTTCTCTTTGATGGAATGGTCACGGTCTTCTACCATTCTTGTTCTCCTCGAGACTTTCCTTTGATGATCTGACTTAACGCCATGTTGATTTCCATGCGTTTCTCTCATATTAGATGTGATAAAAGCACATGATTGCAGAATTTGTCAAAGGTGGTTTGGGTCCACACCGCTTCGACCCCCACAATCCACCACAAGTTTCCATGTACCTCTCCAACAATACCATGGTTTCAATTGCGAGACTGCTCAAGTATGTTAACGTTTGGGTAGTTTGCATCCCTGCAATGAAGTGTGGTCATTGATCTTATCGTAGTTTGTGATCTGGGTGACCCTGCTACTTTAGCGCCCCTTCCAAATTTATATATGTCTTCCATATTAGAGCACCCCTTATTTGATTTAACGATGGTGCCAATTTCTTAGAGCTCTGGAGCTTGTGAACATGAATCATGAATATCTCTCGAAGTGATATTTTTCTGAGGTGTCATGGAAATCTCTTTTCACTTCAGAATTTCATAGTTCAGGAGCCTTTAGATCAAAATTTTGTATAACTCCTGGAGTATTATGGGCCGAAAGTGATGTGGTGGCCTGAAATGACTCAATTATTCAAGAGTTTAGATGCCAAAGGTCTCAATTTCCCTGGAATTATTTCAAAGATCTATGGTCCTCATTGATATGAGATCAATGGTCCACAATTACTTCGGGAGTTTGGGCTTCAACCCTTTTCAATGCATTGTTCTTACAATCCTCCAGAGTGTCATATCTCCAAAGTGAGAGATCTACCTCCACATTTCATCTTGTTTTGGATGATCGAGATTCACTTCGTGTGTTTGGGCTTCAAGATTTTTCTTTTTCTTGCTTGCACAATCCTCCGAAGTGCCATATTAGATCTGAAGTGTGAGATATGCATCCATGTTTCCTCTTGTTTTGGGAGAACAAGATTCACTTCGGGAGTTTGGGTTTCAGGAGTATTCTTCTACTGTAAAGCATGGAAATCTCTCGAAGTAGTACGAGCCCAGTTGACGTGGAAGTCTCTCGTCACTTTGACACTTTGGCTCTTCAGAACTTCAGGATGTAAAGCATGAAAATATCCCAAAGTAGTATAGACCTGACTGATGTGGTAGTCTCTCGTCACTTCGGGAATTCGTCTCTTTGAGACTTCTATTTGGTCATTAATCCTTGCTTGAATTTGATTCTCTGAATGCACGAAATCCAATGATCTGGGTGGCTTGTTGGATCTGAACCGTTGCAATTTTAATCTATCAGATCCTACAATCTGATCCCTAAATGGACTTCTCTGAATGATGCATTTTTTCATGGTTTTTCCCTGTGCATACAACATACATGACCAACCTGTTGTAATCTTATTTAAAGGTAAACAAGATGAAAAGTAATTCGAACCAAATCACATTATGTGGTTTCAATAAAAATAGAAATTCACAAAGAATAAATCAAGCAAGAAAAGAAAGAAAACAAAGTTATGTAATAGATGGTAAACTGACTTTATCAACCGAAAGAGGAAACATTTGATGAAGGCCTAGGGAAATGAGAGAGGAGAGGTAGGGGTGCATACCTAGGTTACAACATTGGATCCAACCAACAATAGCACTTCCCAGTGAGGTTCTAAGAACAATAGATCAATGCCTTTGAATTTAATAACTTCCCCCCACCTCCCTTTTCTTACCTCTTTTTGTCTTCTATCCTTGCGTCTATGAAAACTAACGCTGAAGATAATGACGGTGCCTTGTTGACATATGAATTCTTTATTGAAATTTGAAGCTTCATCTAAACCCAAGTGCCTTTGTTGGCCTATGGAGTCTCTTATTTAAACAAGCTATTGAAAACCAACACACTCAAAAACAATCTGCGAACTAAAAATTACATGCTCGAACTACGAGATTATTCTCGTACTCCTAATTTGTTGAAACTTTCTACTCAGGTATAATAATATTTCCATAGTAACCATTCAAGCAATTGATCTACTAACTAGATTTCTTGAACCTNNNNCCATAGTAACCATTCAAGCAATTGATCTACTAACTAGATTTCTTGAACCTTCTTTGTGAAAATAAAAATTTGAAAATGGAGTGACAACTTGCTCTGAAAACTAACACCACACTTGGAGTGAAACCATGATCGGGGATTAAAATTGATATAATCCTATAATTATGCAGCCATCAGATCATAAAATTCATGACCATTTACCTCTGTATTGATAGTAAACTCATTCTCTTTTTGCTCCAAATGAATAGACTTCCCTTGTGAAAAAATTTCTTTCGTAGAAACGTCGACATCCTCATTTTCGAGACCTGAAAAAGGAACAGAAAAATGTTGCAATATGTTTCTGCTGTCAACTTATCCCTTAAGTTTAGAGTGGTAATTTTGTCTCTACTAGAAGCATTCGAGGCAATGGAAAATGAAACTATAGTGTGGCTGTCGACATCTATAGTTATGATGTCACAAGCATCCTGATATTCATAAAATATTTGAGAAACATGTTTACCTTGCATTTGTTGATTNNAAATATTTGAGAAACATGTTTACCTTGCATTTGTTGATTATTTTCTTGTACATAAATTTCTTCAGTAGCTTTCAAAGCAAAGGCATTATACAAATTGGAGGGCATATGATTATTTCATTTTATTCTAGTAGTAGGAACAACTGGTGTGGTGAGGGAATCATTTGATGAGAAAGAAAACATGTTCAACTTCTCCTATAGCTCCTCCTCTTTTTATTGACCAAAATTTAAACACATATAATTCTGAAATTCATCGTAAGTCGAGAATGTCAGATGATTCTTGATATTTACAGTTAGATGTTGAGGGGAAGAAACTTGTCGTTTGGAAAATTGATCTTCACTCTCTACACACTTCATGAAATTCTTCATTAACAAAATCATACCTCTACTCAAAACTAAGAAAAGGTTCACTTGTACATGCAAATACATCTTTGTGACAGTCATCAATATACTTACATTCAAGAATAGAAAAAAATGATTTATTAGCTTCACGATCCAAGTTTAGGAGCACTGATGGTTGGTTAGAAGAAATTAATTGAAATATAGGAGTCAAGAAAGGTTGTCCCCAATCCCCTACCTTTTTTGTCATTTACATTGACAAGTTAGAAGATTGTTTGGAAGCCACATGTTGTGTTGTTTACATTGACAAGTTAGAAGATTGTTTGGAAGCCACATGTTGTGTTGGAACAATTCTTTCTAATTTAGTAATCATTCTTATTCTCTATGATGGTGATATTGTTATTATGAAAAGTATCCTTGTGACTTAGTAAGAAACTTAGAATCCCAAATGACTTCTTCTCTAGTACATGTATGACTATGAACACTGACAAAATCAAGGTTATGATCATTAAATCCAACACGATTACCTACAATAATATTGTATATGATGGTAATATCTTGGAGTAAGTGTCTTCATACAAGTATCTTGTAATTGATATTAATCAAAAGCTCAAGTGGAACTATAGCATTGATAAAAAGGATAAATGGAGGGCAGAAAGATTATTATGGGCTTGAAAATAATTGTAAATTAACATACCTTTGGCTATGGGATAAGAAAAATATCTTCTTTGAGAATCTTGTCACTCATGTTATATTATGCGGATTTGAAGTTTGGGGATGCAATATCTCTCGAGAATCTTAGAGAAATATAGAGTATATCCAAAATTATTTTATAATTTATAATCTCAAAGTTAATGGAAATACACTGTATCATATCCTCCTCATTGAAGTGATCCTTTACCCCATTCGGAGAAAAACTATGATTAGGTACTTAATGTACAATAATAATATAAACAACATATATAACAAGAGGACCCCCCAAATTGATTCAAAATCTAGCCAAAATGACCAACGCCTCAAGTGGGGATGGCATAATGATGCCAAGTCTTGGATAAATCATCGCAGAATAAAACAAGAAGTTATTCTACAAAATATCGATGGTATTTAAAATATTGTACAAGCTAAATTTAAGGAGAATCTATGTTGTGATAAAGAATTAGAGGATAATTTTTTTTAATGATATTATAAGGAGGTGGTTAACCCTAACCTTGAATATCAATAGTATCTCTCTATTTTGACTAGCATAAAGAAGAGAATCAATATTGCTAAAACAATAACTAATTATGATGAGGTGTATAATGAAACTAGGTGTTGGACAATCTCCAAAACACCATGGTAAGAAAGAATGTGTCACCTTTGTGACATTAAGAAGGTCGAATATGAAAAACAATTTCTCCTAGAATTCCCTACATATACCCAAATTAGATCCCATTTGTCACAATACAAGCCTACCTAACCTTCTAATTCATCAAAAAAGTAGTAATATTGGAACACTTCTCTTAATGTTTGTCAAGCATTGATAAACTTTTAAATAATTCCAAGTAATCTTTTTCTTTTCTTAAGGTCTGATAGACCAATTTTGGTCTCAATGGAGGTTAGCCATCATCATCATCATCAATTAAATTAAATTGAATGGATGATTTTTTTTTATATTAAATTAAATTTCTCCTCAAATTCATCTTCATAAAAAATACCCTTTCAATCAGTTCATTTGGGTGGATATTTCATATGTCAATGCTAAAAAGACGTATATAGAAATTTTTTATTTTGCACCTATTAATTATACCTTTTATACAAAAAACAATCTAGATAAAAATTGTCCCTATAAAAGCTTAGAAAAATATATTTACATTATGAGAAATGAAGGTAGTATGATCCTAAAAGGAGACTTTAATGCTAGAACTACAGCTAATGAAGATATTATCTTAACAAACGATTCAAATCCTGATATTTTGTGGCTAGATGATGACCTTGTTTTAGTTAATAGATACAAGAGAAATTCAGAAGACTTGACCAAGAATTTATATGGTATCGAGCTAATCGAGATTTGCATTTATTAAGATCTAATCATTTGTAATAGTCTAATGAGGTGGAAAAAATATAACCATATAGTTTGTATCCATGGGCTAGGCAATATTTTTGTAGACTGTGTGATATCCGATATCCTTGTTTACAACTAAATAGTAATTTTTTACGTTTTAACCCTAACTCTAAACTTTACCATGAAGAAAAAACCCCTTGAAGATAAGTTTGGTAACCAAAGGCATATACTTCTTAAAAAAAATAAACCTAATCACTGTTTAAAGTGCTTAAAAAATGATTTAAATATTCTATCATATAAAAAACTATTGAAGACATATATCATAATTTTACAACATTCCTTTCTACCTCCATAAAAAATTTATCTATTCAAGTGTTGTGTAAAAATAAGAATGTAATTCTCAACCCTTGGTATGATAATGATTGTAAACTTGCTAGAAAATCCATTAGGGATGTATGTAATGAGTCTTTGAAATATGATAATATTAATAGATAGAAAGCCCTAATTAAATGAAAAAAAATGCACTACATAAATAGAAAGGAAGAGAATGTTTTCACCTTTCTAAGCTAGATCAAAATAAATTTTGGAGGTAAATTTTGACTCATAAAACTAAAGAAAATGCTATTATTCCATTGATGTATTGTAATTCATACCTCAAAAATATTTAAAAATTCCATAGTGTCCTTGACAAAATTCCAAAAGTGTATACAAAAGATGATGTTTTTTCTATAGAATACATAACCTTTGGGGTTAAGTGACTTACAAATGGGAAATATAAGGACATTGAGGGATACCAAGATGTAATTTTGAGATTTGGAGGCCCTATTTGGATCCCCCAAATACACAAGATCTTCAATTTAGCAGTCAAGAAGGGCTTCCCTAAACCTTGGACTCAAAGATTAATTGTACCTATTTTTAAAAGTGGGGATAAACACAATCCCTCTAATTATAGGACTATTATTATTAGACATATTGTATCTAAGCTATATGGAAGTGTTTTTGAAAAGAAGATAAGCATATGGAAGTGTTTTTGAAAAAAAGATAATCATATGGATAGAAATCCATGAAAAAAGAGCTAAAGGTCAGGTCAGTTTTAGAGGTTATCATTCAACTAGGGACCACCTTATCACACTTAGGATCATTGTAGAGGAGTTTCAAAAAAATTAAACCAATATAATTATTGTTTCCATTGACATTAGGAAAGATTTTGACACTGTCCCTATGTGAAACCTTTGGAATAGGTTAGAAGAGCTAAAGGTTTCCTTCGGTCTAAGAGATATTGTGGTAAGGTTGTATGAGAATGTTATTTCAAAGTTTAGGAGCACTAGTGGTTGATTAGAATAAATTAACTAGAATATAGGAGTTGAGCAAAGTTGTTCCCTATCCCCTACCCTTTTTGTCATTTACATTGACAAGTTAGAAGTTTATTTGGAAGTCGTATTTTGTGTTGGACCAATTCTTTATAATGTAGTAATCATCATTCTTCTTTATGAATATGATATTATTGACTACTACATATGACCAAATTTTCCACGGTTTTTCGTTTCTATTGCCACACATATCCATCACACTTTCCATGAAAGAAAATACTATTTTTCGTGGAAATTTTTTTGTCACTATACAGACAAACCGTGGCAACAATGACGAAAAAATACCTCCATGTGTCATCATCCTCAATATAGGTTTACCTTATAAAGCGTGGTAATAGCGACGAAAAACCATGCTAAAGTAAAAAAATTACGAACAGATTATGACGTAGATGCCATACGTGTGACACAAAACTGTGGAAAGTTGTGACGAACAAGCGTGGCAACATCAACGAAAAAGTTTGGCAGAGAAAAAACTTACGACGCAGATGTTATTTGTGCGACGCAAAACCGTGGAAAAGTGCGGTGCACTTTCTTCGATATTGCCACGCTTAATAAAACACATTCATTACCTTGGGACAAACTATCGTCGATATTTCCACACTTCCTGTAGGTTTTTAAAAAACAAAATCTACATGAGAAGTTGGATGTTGGGATTCGTGATTGACCCATACTCAATATTTTCATGTGTGATTGA
>CBVK0100437143.1:0-12025 GCA_900067695.1 Picea abies | reverse complement strand
AGACTTTCATCATCACGAGGGAGGTGCCAAATCAGCAGTCGAAGTATCGAATCACCTATAATTATAGGACCCCTAACAGCTGCTACATTTGATTTTGGAATAGAACATATCGATGTGAATATAAAATTTGTAGATGGGGATCTGGAAGAATAAATCTACATGAAGAATCTAGAAGGATTTGTTGTGAAGGGGAAGAAAGAGGTAGTATGCAGGATGAAAAAGTATGTGTATGGGTTAAAGCAATCACCAAGGATGTGGTATCAAAAATTTGATACTTATATGTTGGGAATTGTCTTCAGAAGGAGCAAAGCAGATCATTGTGTGTATTTCAAAATAGTTGGTGATAATCTTATTTATTTGGTATTGCATGTGGATGATATGTTGTTGATAGGAAATGCCAAGGAAATTATCTAGGAAGTGACAACTTAGTTGTACTCTAAATTTGACATGAAGGATATTGGTGCTACAAATTTCATTTTGGGCATGGAAATTAAAAGAGAATAGGAAAACATGAAACTTTGGTTAATTCAGAGGAAATGTGTTGAAACAATATTGAAGAGGTTTAATACGCAGGAATGTAAATCAGTCAAGGTTCCTATTCTTGTAGGTGTAAAGTTATTTATGGATCAGTGTCCCAAGAAATATGAAGAGCAAGAGGACATCCCTTGTGTTCCATATGCAATTGAATTTGGAAGTTTGATGTATTCAATGGTATGAACTATTGAATTTTGTAGCTTCGAGAAGGTATTCTCACATGACCCTAGGTGTTGGGAATGTGGGAACCACGTCACACTTTTGGTTTGGTGAAAACCCCCTTGGATTTGAGTGGGGGATGCATGAGTTTGGTGATGGTATTTGTTTTTTTGTGTTGGGGCTTCACACCCATAAGGAACGCCTAATTTGATGTTGAATTATGGAGGGGATTCTATGTTGACCCCTAAGGATTGTATATAAAGAAGATAGGTCATTGTGACATTACATATCATGTCAAGTGTGTGGAGACATGATGAAGCTACAATAAGTGAGTTTGCACTTTTTCTAGGAGGATTTGTGATCTCGACAAAGGGAAAGTATAGAAGGTGGCGAATCTGGCCTTGAAGAGAGAAGCGAAGAATATTGCACATGTGGAGAAAATTTTAAATACAATATGATGCAGGAGCGTCGCAAGAGCATGCAAGCATAGCCAGCAGTGAGTCAGCGTGGAGATAAGAGACAACTAGAAAAGCACCGAGCACATTTTTTGAAAATGCTTTGAAATATTAATGAAGTCATTAAGTGGAGGCATGCTTGTATTATTGTAAAAGGACCTTGAGTGATCCTCTCTCGTCTATAGTAGATAGGATCCTTTATGTGTAATAAATGTAAGTAAATAGAGTTTAATTCTTAGATTAGACAGTTTAGAGCGCAAGAGGGAAACGGGATATAGACACCCTCATTGTATAGTTGTATTATTATTGTCAAGATAGAGCACAGAGTAGAGAAGAGAAGAAGCAGAGAGTTGTGTAGAAGAATTCCATGTACAGAAGTTTTCGATTAATAGAAGGATCCTTAATTCAGACTCATGGTGTTGTGATATTCTCTGTGTATGCATGTTGAATAGTATGTTCATGGTCATTTACTCTTTCTGTTTTACACATTTGCTTTTATGTTGTGTATGAATGATTTCTTGTTAAATGTCTGAAATCTGAGAGAGAGAGAGTAAGGGAAATGAGTTTCAATTGTTTTTCTGTCTGAGTGAGAGTTCATGTAAGGAGTGCAGTTGAATTGTCCTCAAGGAGTACATTGACAAAGGGTTCAAAATTTTGTCCTTGAAAGCTTAGATAAGATAGCTTTTGTTCTCATTTCCTCAAAAAGTGCAGTTAGGCAGAGGAGCTATGCAAAGTGTGCACAGGCTGAGACTAGTTTTAGGGTTTGTAGACCTGAAGGAATGTTGAGAGACTGCTGCTGCAAGGAGTGCGCAGAGTCGAAGCACTTCAATTCTTTGAAGTAATTGAAAGATTTACCGCAAGGAGTGCATGTAGGAGTCTTCTTTAAGACTCAGAGTTGGAGAAATCTCAGCAGGGATAGAGTCTTTGCAGTGGTCGAAGAAAAGCACAGAAGGTTGGTGCCTTGAGGCGTTGGAAGGAGGTCTCGCAAGTTTGTGTTGTAGGCGGTTAAGTTCGGTGGAAAAATACTTTATCAAACTTGCAGAAGTTTTCAGAAGGGAGGACGAACGGTCGTAATTCTCCATGGACAATTCACGAAGTCCCGCGAGTCGTCAGATCTCGTAGATAAGTGGGGAGATTACAGTGGCCGATATTCTGAAGCACAAACCCAAGGGAAACCAGAGTCGTTGATCAATATCAACATGGACCGTTGGATCTACCCCTGAAAGTTCATTTCGGGAATTTGTGGGTCGAAGGACCTAAGCTTCGAAGTTTGGATTTGTGAAATTGTGAATTCCGAAACCCTGAAAAAGAGGGAAGTTTTTGTAGTGGGGGCCATTACTTGGACACGTGCCAGAGTCCAAGAATTTCAACATTTCAGTGTTTCATAGGATAGAAGGTTGAGACTTCCATCCCAAAATTATCAAAGTCACGAGTTGCGATAAGGTGGCTGACGAGTTCGGAATCTCGGCACTTCAAGTGTCGAGGATACAAAGGTGGCACTGTTTGAGGAGTGAAATCATGAAGTGTGAAGATAGCACGAGGGACACATGGTATACTCATGAGGTGGGCCCGTGGAAGAGAAGGGTGGATGCATGTCATCTTTTGAAAGAAGTCAATACCCCATTGACCTCTCGTTTCTCGGGGATTCGCGAAACAAGAGTTGGGAGTTCGACATCAAAACTCACGAAGCGGCGAGAAGCAAAAAGTGCAAGAGTTAGGCCTAGCTGGTGGTCACGCACGAAGGGAATTGACAAGAGAAGGAGCATGCACGTATCAACATTTTGGGTATCGCGAGATTTGGAAGTAAGAGTTGGGAGTTTCGAATCATGAACTCGCGAGTGGCGAGTTGTGACAAGCACTTAGGCACATTAGAAGTTCAGGTCTCGGAAAGTGTAGAGTTGAATATTGGGAAGGAGAAGTTGCAAAGTCACGAACTCCGAGGTTCTGAAATCGTGAGAAACACAACCACATCATTTGGTCAAAAGAAGGTTGGAATTGAGGCTTCATGTTCGATCGCATAAGCTCAATTCACAAGGACCTGTGAAAAAGCATCGTTTTGTGTGTGTTGGATTCCACGAAGAGTAATCGAAGAGTCAATCCGACTCAAGGGAAGGAAGTAGAGCGATCCTATAGCAGATTATCAACCCAAGGGCCGATAGGGTTGGTGTCTACGTCATCTAGTATTAGAGCCTGATTCTTGTTTGTATATTTCAGGCAGGAAAAGCAAGAAGGAATTTCAGCCATGCCGCCGAGGAGAAGGGACAGACAAACACCCGATCCGCCAAAGGATAGGGAAATGCTAGAAGGAAGGCACAGGTAGGTGCAGAATCCAGAAGTGGAAAGAGATCTGCATGACATTCGCGCCAGACTCGTGGACGTGGAAACAAGACAAAGGCGTACAACTGATATTGGAGATATCAGTGAGTCTGAAAGCGAAGATGACATTGGACATGAAGAAGAACAAATTTCAGCAGAAGATGCAGCAAATGAACGCTTGATTAGAGCTGTTGCAAGAATGAGTGCAAGAGCCAAAATGGACATTCTAGTTTATGAGGGAAACTTGGATGTTGAAGATCTTCTAGACTGGATTAGATCTCTAGACACATATTTTGACTATGAATATGTCAAAGAAGATAAGAAGGTCAAACACATTGTCACAAGACTTAAAGGACATGCAACATTGTGGTGGGATGAACTACAAGCTGATAGACGCTGCCAAGGTAAGCAGAAAATCAAGAGTTGGGATAGGATGATTGCAAAAATGAAGGCGAAATTCATTCCCAGGGATTATCAAATTACTCTGTTTCAAAGAATGCAGAATTTGAGACAGAAGTTGATGACAGTAAAGGAGTACACTAAAGAGTTCTATAGGATGAACATCAGAAAAGGTCATCGTGAAAGTAATGATGAAAAGGTTGCTAGGTATATGAATGGCCTGAGATACAAAATTCAAGATGAGATGAGCATGATGACCATCGGAATGGTGGAAGATGCTTATCAAATGGTTGTAAAGGCTGAAGAGAAGCTGAGCCAAAAGCAGGGTCAAAGAGGCCGAGGAAAAAGTCAGCCCAGAGGAAAATTAGTTGCCCAGGATAGAAATTAGAAGCCTAAGGAAGAATGGAAGAAACCTCAAACTCAAATAAAGAGAGGTGGAAGCTTGCATAGAGGACAATATGCTGGAAAGAGAGGGAAATATGTTCATCAGAGAGGAGAGTATGCTGATAACAACATTTTTCCTCATACTAGAGGTAGAGGAAGAGGAAGAGGTGGAGTGATAAAATGCTTCACGTGCGGAAGGGTTGGACACAAGTCTTATGAATGTCTAGAAAAGAAGAAAAAGGAAGAAGAGGCTCACATTACCAAAGCACAAAGGCAAAATGTTGAGGCAGAGGATGTTGAAGGCGGAAGATCACTGATGATGTGAAAATCTCTTTTGACTCCAGAGAATGAGGTGGAGAGTTTAGTCCAAAGAAACAAACTTTTTCGGACTGTGTGCAAAACCAAAGACTAGAAATGTAAAGTTATTATAGACAGTGGTAGAACAAATAATCTCATTTCAACAGAGATGGTAGAAAAGTTGGAGCTGGAGACGATTGATCATCCAAACCCATACAGAGTTTCGTGGTTGCAAAAAGGACATCAGGTAAATTTCACTAAACAATGTTTAGTTGAATTTAAAATAGGTGGATATAAAGATGAAATTCTCTATGATCTTATTCCTATGGATGTTTGTCATCTATTGTTGGGTAGACCATGGCAGTATGACAGGAATGTGATTCATGATGGGAGAATGAACAGATACACCCTAGAGAAGAATGGGAGAACTCACATGATGTTGCCGATCAAATATAAAGAGGTGAAACCTGAAGTAAGCAACACTGTACTTCTCATGAGTGGGAAGGAACTTCTTATAGAGGATAAGAAGAAGGAGGAACCACAATTCATTGTGGTCAGGAAGCCAAATATTGTTTTAACCAGCACAAGGGTAGATGATTTACCAGAAGAGGTTCAGGAACTACTAGAAGAGTTCGATGACATAGTAGTGGACGAAATACGTCATTCGTTTCCACCGATTAGAAGTATAAGTCATCAAATTGATCTCATACCTGGAGCTAGTTTTCCAAACAAAGCATCGTACAGATTGACACCGTAGGATAATGAAGAGGTCAAAAGACAAGTCCAGGATTTTTTGGACAAAGGTTTGGTCAGAGAAATCTTGATTCTGTGTGTTGTTTCGACAATACTCAGTCCAAAGAAAGACGAAGGCTGGAGGATGTGTACTGACTCGAGATAAATTAAGAAGATAACAATCAGGTAGAGATTTCCATTGCCAAGGATGGATGATCTGATGGATTCCTTGAGTGGAGCAATTTGTTTTTCGAAGATTGACTTGAAGAGTGGTTATCACCAAATTCGTATGAGAGAAGGAGACGAATGGAAGACAACATTTAAAACTAATGAAGGGTTATACGAATGGCTTGTCATGCCGTTTGGTTTAGAAAATGAACCGAGTACTTTCATGCGGTTGATGAATGAATTCTTGAAGGATTTCATCAGAAAATGTGTCATTGTGTACCTTGATGACATATTGATTTTTAGTAAAACAAAGGAAGAGCATCTGAAACATTTGGCTACAGTGATGCAGAGGTTACAGCAGGAGAAGTTGCTGATAAACATGAAGAAATCCTCATTCATGAAGATAGAGCTCATTTATTTGGGTTTTGTTATTCTGCAGATAAGTTGAGGATGGATCCAGATAAGGTGGAGGTGATTAAGAATTGACGGACACCAAAGAATATCTTTGAAGTTTGAATTTTTCATGGATTGGCTAGTTTCTATAGGAAGTTCATTAGGAATTTTAGTGGAATTAGTACACCGATGATGGACACAGTGAAGAAGAGATACAAATATTTTCACTGGACAGAAGAAGCCGAGAAGAGTTTTAATTTGTTGAAGAGGAAGATCACGGAACAACCAATTCTGGTGTTGCCGGATTTCCAAAAGACATTTCAAGTGAAGTGCGATGCAAGTGGATTTTCAATAGGGGCAGTCTTGAGTCAAGAAGACAGGATGATAGCGTATTTCATCGAGAAGTTGAATGAAGCCAAGATAAAATACTCCACGTATGATAAGGAATTCTATGCTATTATCCAGGCATTGAAGAAATGGAGACATTACTTAATTCCTAAGGAGTTTGTCTTATACAGTGACAATCATGCTTTGCAATTTGTGAATCAACAAGAGAATTTGAATCAAAGACATGTTAAATGGGTTGAATACATGCAAAACTTTTCTTTTGTAATTAAACATATTTCTGGTACTGCTAACAAAGTTGTTGATGCTTTAAGCAGGAAATGTTTTCTATTGCAGGAGTTCAGAGTCAAAACATTAGGTTTTGATGATCTCAGGGACATGTACAACGATGATCCAAATTTTAAGGAGGCATATGAAGCAACTGATAATTCAATTCTCAGAGATAGAAGCCAATGGGAAGAATACATGATCCAGGAAGGATTATTGTTTAAAGGTATTTAGATTTGTATTCCAAAATGCTCCATGAGGGAGAATTTGCTAAAGGGGAAACATAGTGGAGGATTGGTCGGACATTTCGGTCATGACAAGACGTTCACAAAGTTGAATGAGTCATATTTTTGGCCAGGAATGCAAGTAGATGTCAAAATATTCGTGGACAGATGTAAAATTTGTCAACATTCAAAAGGAAAGAGGCAGAATGCAGATTTTTATCAACCATTACCCATACCTGAGAGGTCGTGGGATGCAGTAAGAATGGACTTCATATTCGAGTTTCCAAGAACACAAAGAAGGTTCGACTCAATCTTTGTGGTAGTGGATAGATTTTCCAAAATGGCATACCGTGTCAGAAAACCAGTGACGCAACTCACATTGTGAACCTATTTTTCAAAGAAGTCATTTGACTTCACGGCTTACCAAGGAGCATAGTTTCAGATTGAGACACTAATTTCATAGGACACTTCTGGAGAACCTTATGGAAGAAGTTGGGAACTAACTTGTCATTTAGTTCAACTTATCATCCTTAGACAGATGGACAGATAGAAGTTGTGAACAAGAGTCTGGGAGACTTGATGAGGAGTTTGGTGACAGAACACCACAACCAGTGGGACAACATATTACCACAGGCGTAGTTTTCTTACAACGATTCAATCAATAGAAGAATGGGATAGAGTCCATTTCAGATTGTTTATGGCATGCAGACGAGAGGAGTTTCCAAGATGAGGGATTCAGAACAAACTCTGACTAGGAGTGCTAGTGCAGAAGATTTCGCAGAGGCGATGAAGGAGCTTCACAGCTAGGTGAAGGACAGATTGCAACATTCGAACCTAGAATATAAGCAGAGAGAAGATCAACACAGAAGATAACTTCAGTTTGAATTTGGCGATTTGATTCTTGCACATTTGAGAAAGGAAAGGTTCCCGAGAGGAACATATAATCAACTGAAAATGAAAAAAATCAGACCATTTAAGGTCTTGAATAAATTTGGGGCAAATGCATATGAGATTGAATTACCCGATGGGATCGGAGAGAGACGTGTAGAAGAATTCCATGTATAGAAGTTTTGGATTAATAGAAGGAGCCTTAATTCAGACTCATGGTGTTGTGATATTCTCTGTGTATGCATGTTGAATAGTATGTTCATGGTCATTTACTCTTTCCATTTTACACATTTTCTTTTATGCTGTGTATGAATGATTTCTTATTAAATGTCTGAAATCTGAGAGAGAGAGAGTAAGGGAAATGAGTTTCAATTGTTTTTCTGTCTAAGCAAGAGTTCCTGCAAGGAGTGCAGTTGAATTTTCTGCAAGGAGTGCATTGACAAAGGGTTCATAAGTTTGTCCCTGAAAGCTTACATAGGATAGCTTTTGTCCTCATTTCCTCAAAAAGTGCAGTTAGTCACAGTAGCTGTGCAAAGTGTGCACAGGCCGAGAGTAGTTTCAGGGTTTGTAGACCTGAAGGACTATTGAGAGACTGTTGTTGCAAGGAGTGTGCAGAGTCGAAGGACTTCAATTCTTTGAAGTAATTGAAGGATTTTCCACAAGCACTGCATGTAGGATTCTTCATTAAGACTCGGAGTTGGAGAAAGCTCAGGAGGGATAGAGTCTTCGCAATTGTCAAAGAAAAGCATGGAAGGTTGGTGCCTTGAGGCGTTGGAAGGAGGCACTGCAAGTTTTTTTTGAAGGAGGTTAAGTTCGGTGGAAAAATACTTTATCAAACTTGCAGAAGTTCTCAGAAGGGAGAACAGACGGTCATAATTCTCCACGGAGAATTCACAAAGTCCCGCGAGCCGTCAGATCTCGTAGATAAGCGAGGAGATTATAGTGTCTGATATTCTGAAGCACAAGCCCAAGGGAAACCAGAGTCTTTGATCAAGATCAATGTGGACCATTGGATCTACCCCTAAAAGTTCATTTCAAGAATTCGTGGATTGAAGGACCGAAGCTTCGACGTTTGGATTTGCGAAATTGCGAAGTCCGAAACCCCGACAAGGCGGGAAGTTTTTATAGTGGGGGCCATTACTTGGACATGTGTCAGAGTCCAAGAATTTTAGCACTTCGGCATTTCAGAGGATAGAAGGTTGAGACTTCCATCCCAAAAGTCCTGAAGTCGCTAGTTGCGATAAGGTGGCTGATGAGTTCGGGATCTTGGAACTTCGGGTGTCGGGGATACAAAGGTGGCACCGTTTGAGGAGCGAAATCATGAAGTGTGAATATATCATGAGGGACACATGGTAGAATCATGAGGTGGGCCCATGGAAGAGATGGGTGGTTGCGTGTCATCTTTTGAAAGAAGTCAATACCCCGTTGACCTCTTCTGTCTCGGGGATTCGCGAGACAAGAGCTGGGAGTTCGACATCAAAACTCACAAAGCGGTGATCAAAACTCACAAAGCGGTGAGAAGCGAAAAGTGCAAGAGTTAGGCCTAGCCAGTGGTCATCCGTAGAGGGCGCAGACAAGAGAAGGAGAATGCCTGTATCGGCATTTTGGCTATCACGATATTTGGAAGCATGAGTTGGGAGTTTCGACTCACGAACTCGTGAGTGGCGAGTTGTGACAAGCGCTTAGGCACATCGGAATTTCAGGTCTCGGAAGGTGGAGAGTTGAATATTGGGAAGGAGAAGTTGCAAAGTCACGAACTCTGAGGTTCCTAAATCATGAGAAACACGACCACATCATTTGTTCAAAAGAAGGTTGGAATTGAGGCTTCGTGTTTGATCACTTAACCTCAATTCGCAATGACCTGTGGAGAAGCATCTTTTTGTGTGTTGGGTTCCCCGAAGAAGAATCAAAGAGTCAATCCGACTCAAGGGAAGGAAGTAGAGTGATCCTGTAGCAGATTGTTGACCTGAGGGTCAATAGGGTTGGCATCTACGTCACAATACATAGTGTGTAGGAGGAAAAAGAGCATATATATGTGGGTTGTATAAGGATGAATCATGTATAGAGTATGCATGGATTGAAATGGAGAAAACATTGTATATATGTGGGTTGTCGGTAAGGTGAATCGCATATCTTATTTTTTGGCAAGGTATAGATCCATACAGGATGATAAATGACATCAGTAAGTCATACATGTCATCTACAATAGATTTATGGGTAGAGCATATTTCCATAATATTGTTGAGGTTTGGTTTTCTAATTTGTATAATCAATGGAGAACAAGGTTTTTCTCAGTTTTGGTGATTTTGGAGGAGAAGGTTGTCCTCAAATTTTGGTGATATTGGATTGGTTGGGAGGGTTGGAGTTTCCCTCGGGATTTTTGATGATAACAAGATAAAAGAGATAAAATTTTGTCTCATGTGTATTGATGATTCATCTGTAATAATTTTGTTTCCACTCTATATGTTTTCAGTCAATAATTTTAGTGTAAAGTTGTTTAGTGATATCATCTAGGGTTTTACAATTAGATCACTAGGAATCAATTTTTAGATATGAAATTAGTCACATAGAGTTGCATGTGAAAATTGACAGGTGTTATTGGATGCCCAGTGGATCTAGATTCATATAAGTAGTGGCTCCTAGAGTTAGAGAGGGCCAATTTATGTGTGTTGTGACCAGAAGGGGAAGAGAGACAAATGTGGATGAGAAGGTGGCTCCACTAGTGGTGAGGCAGGTGACCCCACCAATAACATAGTTATAGAGGGAGAAGATAGGTCCACTAGTAGTTCTATCTCAGAAGGAGCCATAATTTGTATGGATTCAACCCTCAAGATATAGTAGGGAGGAGCAGCCTCTCATGGGACTTTATAGGAGAATAGACTTCAACATAGGATAATGAACATGGAGAAGGTAGCTACAAAGGTTGTGTAGACTCAAATCGAGTTTGAATTCAGAGGGAGTCAAGGGGATCAGAGGGAGTTAGGGGGATTAGAGGGAGAGTTGGTCACTTAGTGGGATCCAAACTTCAGGTCTATATGGGAGATATTCATATTCCATAACTATCATATAGGTATCATTGGTTGAGATGATCAGACAAAAGGGTTCATAGGTAGGAGGATTTTAGGATAAGGATGTCTTACAGGATGGGATCATTCTAGACAACAAGATTTTCTTCAGTGACTAAAGATGCATTTAGTCAGGAGGACCAAAGAGCAGTATTTTCTTTGGTGATAGAGGGAGTACCCAATCAGATCAATTAGAGAAAAGTTGTGGTAAAAGATCCAAGATGGGAGACAAGGATACTTCTAGGTGATGATTGAAGATGAAATTCCTCCCTCTCTAAGAGGTAGTGCTGATGCATCTGTAGCATCAAGAGGCATTCCCACTTGTGGAGTGTGGTAATAATGCCTTCCTCTAGAAGAGGGAGTGTTGATTTTTGTAGCTTCAAGTAGGTATTCTCACATGACCCTAGGTGTTGGGCATGTGAGAATCATCATGGGCACCTCATCACATTTTTGAGTGGGGGATTCATGGGTTTGGTGATGGGATTTGTGAGCTTATGTTGGGCCTTCACACCCACAAGGAAAGCCTAATTTTCTTTTGAATTTTGGAGGGGCTTCTATGTTTTTTTNNNNTAGCGGTTAGAAGATTTATATTATCGATGGCAAAAGCCACATATCTGTTACAGAGGGCAGGGCTGCACAGAGCCTCTGCCTACAAAACTTGTTTACAACTTCAAAGAAAACCAGGGTTACAAACAGACTGTAAATTCTGGTATGTCATGACTTCAGATAGAAATAAAACCTGAGCTAACATTATTTATAGCTCTAGCTTCTATACAAAACGCTAGATTGCCTGGAGTCGCTTCAGAACTGACTGTAACTGAGCGGGGAGGAGCTACTTCTCCGAACTTTCGCCCCACTCAAGATTCATCTTGGACAATTTGTCTTCCAGCTCTCCAATGCGGTCTGCGAATCTCTCTTGGGGGTTTTGCAATTCTTGCTGGAGCTTATCCAGCTCCTCAGCAAACCCGATTTTCACAAAGGAGAGGTCCTGCTCCAATTGTTCCATGCGCCGTCCAGCTTCTGAGTCGAGGTTCTCTATGAAATCGAGCTGAAACTGTAGCATATTCTTCAATTTCTCCAGTTTGTCGTCCAGCTGCTTGAGGCGTTCTTCTACCGTGAGGGGACGACTTGAACTTGCTGCCATTCTTCCTGCTTCTGATACACTTCTTCTGCCCTGGTCTTGCTTACCCTGAGACTGCGTGAGCTTGGGATGAATGAGAGTTGGGGATGAGTTCGTAAATAAGCATGAGTGGGCTCCTGCAATTATGGTTTCTGCTGTACAGCCTCCGATGGGAATGGGCACGGGATCAGCTGAATCTCTTGGGAGAAGGGAGAGGCGATTGAAATCCTGCTGAGGGATTCCCTTAATCGTGCGAGTCTGCAAGAAATCGGCCGCGAT
>CBVK0100437142.1:0-12026 GCA_900067695.1 Picea abies | reverse complement strand
AAATACTTAATAATCTAGTTTAATAATTAATACATTAACTAATTGTAATACTATACATGTGTAGGGTATGTGTGGATAGTTGCATGTACTAAAGGTAAAAAAACCATTGCCTCTAGTGCATAGTTCATGTATTATCACACCAAGGCATGCATGACAACAGATGAAGTAAATGCATCATTTAATAATCTTAACGAACAAAATTACAATAATTCATCAATAATTGATTATCATACTTAAATATTAAAAGATAATCAAAAGAAGGTTTTAAACATGGTATGATCCAAATGAGTAAAAAACGGTTGCACATTAATCCCCAATCAATATTCTCTACTAGCATCGAAAAATCCTTCCTTCCTAACCTACTTCCATCTTCCTTCCTATCATTTACGTTGTTATACTAAGTTGGAGCGTTAATTATATTAACCTAACTCCAGATAAAACCTGTAAGTGGAAGTTGCATACATCTTGACCAAGCTTTCCTAGCAAGAAACTAGTAGTCGACATCACATGTCTAGGGGAGCATGACTTCACATATCCCTCCCACAACTCTAGGTTTCGAAGGGAAAACAATGGGAAATAACTCCACCGCTCCTCATAGAACTAGGGTCAACACCCTACATCAATCCATATTGTGCAACTACTGTTTTTAGAGTTATGTCATCAAAAAACCACTCTAGGTAAGTTGTGCATCCTGTCAAAACTACACTTACTACATATCATAGCAGTATTTCAAATCATAAATTAAATAATAAATATGACTTATAGAATACAATATCTTCTTCATGTCTACAACATCCATGTTACCTCAACACTACACTCATTTAGCTATCACATAGCTCATTAACATGTAGGTTAGTTCACCATAACTCATATCCATGCAGATACAACACAAATTTCGTATAAGAATATATTTTTTCATTGACGTTCAATTAGGAAATGTATGTTTATTTACATCATTCCTTACATCTATTATAGATTCATAATATTGACGTTCAATTAGGAAATGTATGTTTATTTACATCATTCCTTACATCTATTATACATTCATAATATAACTTGAACTAGTATCTATTTACCAAAATTCCCCATTTTTCATTTTTAAACAATCAGAGAATTAATATCATTTTCATGAGCATATTGCATTAAGAATAATATCATGTAACGCATAAATAGATCTATGTGTACACATCTCAAAAATCTAACTTAGTCTGACTCCAAACAAATGATAAGAATTGAAATAGTAACATGAGTGTACAACAATGTTCTAACTACGTATGGCCAAAATATGCAGCATTACATATACCCACCCTTTAAGAAACTTTGTCCCGAAGTTATGGTCAAAATGCAATGTAATAATAATTTGTGGTTTTTACATCTCCGTAAGGTTACTTCATTAAGAATTATTACATCGCCACTACTTCCATCGCACTATCATGAAGTCATCGCAAGGCTCTTACAACATTTAGCAAGGCTCTTACAACATTTAGCACTAAGGAGAAGACCATTGAGTATAAATTTTATTCTCCATCTTCAAATCTATTTTCTTTATTAGGAACCAAGAGATTTAAAATATCCATTTTTCTAATTTTTAAATTAATTCTTGAATCATTTTCATATTGGTTTCAGCCTTTCTTTGAAATCTTCAAAAATTGCTAGTCAACAATTTTTCATCATTATTTTCACATCTTACATACTATTTTTCTTTAACACACATTAGGCTTTTAAAAATGTGACTTGGAAATTATCATCATCTCTACAATAACATAACTATATCAATGATTTTAAGTATATTTAAGTATTTTTCTTTAACACACATTAGGCTTTTAAAAATGTGACTTGGAAATTATCATCATCTCTACAATAACATAACTATATCATCTCTACAATAACATAACTATATCAATGATTTTAAGTATATTTAAGCANNNNTAACATAACTATATCAATGATTTTAAGTATATTTAAGCACCTTTTGATTTATTTATTCAAACTATCAAGACACTTTTAAATTCTAAACTTTCTAAAGTAATAACCACCATACTTTAATGTACTTTTGTTGAGTAATTCTATTCAATAATTTGATTTCTTCACAATATCCTAACAAAAAATCCTTTATATACTCAAATAATATTTATAGTTATACTCAATTTTTATTTAAATAATATTTATAGTTATCATTTCATGAAATCTACATTCTATGCATTTATATTAATTTCAATTTATTATTTTTTTAGTTATATTATATTCATGTCTATTGAGTGGATAGATGTGAATTGAGGTCAATGCCTCTGACTCATTCATGCAGGTCACCGCTTACATTGCCTCAATCGCCTTATTTTTCACCCACTTTGCCTTATTCACCGCTTCCTTGGAGAAAGAGTTATCATAAACAAATTAACACTTATCATAAATAAATTTCTAGATGCACCGCCTTAAGCAACTCGCCGCCTTCCAAACAAATAACAGAAACATTTATCATGAACAAATTAACATTTACCATAAATAAATTTCTGGATGCACCGCTTTAAGGAATGTGTTGTCTTCCAAACAAATAACAACAATTTGATATACAGTGCTACATCTTTGGATCTCAGAATGGAAGAATGGTCTATCAATTATTCTTTTCTATGAAGTGTGTTTCTCTGTAAACTACATCTTGCAGAGCCTGTTATTTTCTATGAGTTGTGCTTCTATGTAAACTACATCTTGCACTTTTTGCTCTGAATTCATGTAGATAAAGGAAATTGCAAATTACAATTTTGCTCATTTCAAATTGCAATTTCTACTCTGAATTCATGTCAAGACAAACACGTGATTACAGACATATAAATAAATACAAAAAAACCTATTCATTTCAAATACACAAACAAAGGAATATGGACATAGAACAAAAACCTATTCATTTCAAATACACAAACAAAGGAATATGGACATAGAACAACCCTAAAACTTTAATTACAAAACAAAATTCGCATTTTCATGAACATGAGCAGCTGTTTTAGAAAATAATAATTAAGCACTAACAATGCAACATTAAAAATCATAAACACGGCCCTGTGTATCATGGTCTTTCTGCCAGGAATGGAGCTTGTTTCCAAGGTACCATATTGAATGACCACTAAATATCCTCACTGCATAGCAAAACAGGAAAATCATTTCTTTATTCACACAATGCCCATGTCACATATGTTTTCAATATCCATGTCAAGTTTGTAATAACTATTGCCATATGGTAATGCCTATGTTATATACAACATAAAAGAGATAATCCTTCGTTCCCAAATTCAAAACACACAGATTCTTCAAGATTTTAATATAAACAGAAAACCAATTGGATATATACATTGAAGACTCGCTACTTACAATGTTGCTATTTGATCAGCTGTTGTTGTCTCTTGTCTGGAAATCCTTGAGTAATTCAACTACAATCGGAGCTCTGCATTGTTGTGCCTGAGCTTGAGTTTGAGCTCGACAACTATTTGTTCACATGCCGATTTATCCTCCACTACGGCATATGGATACAATCGGCTTAGCCTCCAGAACGACAAATGGATCAAATTGACTTATTTTCTGTTAATTTGTAGTTAACTGTTTAATATTCCAACTGGAACGATTTATATGTCTCTTACTACATTATTGCTGCAATATATTGTTCTTGCAGAAGGGACATGTAAGACTGTCTTTGAAACTAATCACGGGTACAATAATTGCAGAAATAATTGTTCCCTTTTACATCAATGAAATCGGATGGATGTTGATCCTTTCTCCTGGTGGTCCCAATAGTGAATTACTTCTCAAAGTTGCAACTAATAAAATCAAAGCCACAACGAATCAGGTGTGATTCAATCTGCAATTTCTTTTGATCCCTGTGGCTGCCATGGTTTCCAAGATAACGTTGTTATCACTAAGCTGTATCTAGTACAAAATTTACTGTTATTCGAAAAATAACTCAAGGAGTTTCTAGCAACATATAAACAAGTAGTAGAATACGGGGAGTGGGTGCTATCACATAAACCCTGAACCAGTATGGAAGGATTCTGAGATGAACCAACTAGAGAAAAATGTGTAGATCATGATGCCCTGAGATGAACCGGCCAGAGAAAAGAGAAAAAAGTTGTAGATAATGATGCTCCGCGAACTTCAATCATTCCTCCTGATCCTTCGACTAAGAGAAAACCCGGGCTACACAGCAAGTGGCCATCCTCCACCACTGGTGCAAAGATATTCCTGGCCATCTAGAACCAGGGTGGGAATGTCTAGAAAAAACACCTTGCAATACCCCTATTTGTTTATATAACACGTAGCATTAATATTCACTCTAGGATTGACCTTTGAAAAACACGTATCATTTACAAAATATGTAAAAGACTCGGCTTCCAAGTGAACAATATCGACGTGTTAGATTTCATATGCACCACTTGAACTCATCCCTGACACTAATGATAAGTGAAGAAACGTGGACGACATTCCACTGCGTACTGCGTATGCACCACGTGAAACTTCCCTGACACTTGTGATGAGCGAAAGAGTTTCCGGTCATTTGCCTCGCATTGACTTTATTCTATTTGTTGTTCTTGGTTAATTGAATCAAGGAATGGTGGATTTGCATATATATTATTCAACCCTCCATAGTTCCTCTTAACCAAATAAAAAGTTGTTTGTGTTAAAATGGATATACGATGATTATTAGTGATCATGCAATTTGTGGATGCTAATTGATCATGCAATTTGTGGATGTTGAAGCATTAGGTTTGTAAAAATGAGTAGATTGATACTAGTGAATTACTTTTCACAGATTTTGAACAATGAGATTCCTCATTCTTCAATAGATGAGATCAAGGTTGTAGTTAAAGATTTTTTCAACCTTTCATTAGAAGAAAAGTAGAAATTCTCTCTCCTAACAGGAGACCCTCCGCTCTGCAAGCAGGAGACCCTCACGACTATGGTTATATGTTCGTGACTGTTGAGGATCAAACATTGGACTGGGGTGACTTGCTTGTTTTGTCACTCAAACCCAACCACATTAAAAATCCCTCCCTCTAGCATATTGTTTCCACAACACAAATTTCAGGTAAAACCCACCTTTCCCTAGACCAGACCTTGTTCTCGGATTGAGTCCTCACTCGGAAGGGGAATAGCATTGCTTTGCAGGATGACGAAACACAAGGCTTGCATTCTGAAAGAATAATCAATGGATTCATCACAGATCCCATTCCTTATGCCTTTGTTGTAAACATTGGGGACTTGATAGAGGTAATCATGTATATTCGTTGCTTTGTGCTTCAAGCATTTCATTTAATAGGAATCTGCAACCTTGAGAATAGTTCCATGGAGTTTCATGGGTGGGGGTTATTTTTCAATTGACATGACATTCTTTCACTAATAGGATGATTGGTATTTGTGATATGGTTATTTGTTTTTTCACTGTTGGTCTCATTGATATTTGTGATACTACTTAGTTTTCATTGGAATCATTATTGGTGGATGACATTTCAATGAATAATTTTTTATTTCAATTGATTAAATTTAGTGACACTACATCTTAGTTGGATTGTTATAATTTTATGAAGCTATTTGGGACAAGGAAGCATAGAAAATTATTTCAATTGATTAAATTTAGTGAAACTACATCTTGGTTGGATTGTTATAATTTTATGAAGCTATTTGGGACAAGGAAGCATAGAAAATTTATACAGAAATTAAATTGCAATGCCCAAAAACGCTTTCAAAATCTTAGGAACGCTCAAGTATTTATCTACAAAATCTATAGATTATGTATGCTGAAATATTTAACAAATTACTAGAAACAAAGATGAACATTCAAATTAACAAATCATTTGCTCATTTATCACTTTTTCTCTGATTAGTACACATGGAAGTCATTAACGAATTTAATTCTGAAAGTTATAGTTTCAAAAGTAGTGACTAAGCCTCATTGTTCTTCGAGTTTGGTCTCAGTTGCAGTGGCTCACACCATAATTTATGAAGGAAGGACAAGACTAATCATGTCACATTACCATATATGAATGAAGGGACCATTCACATTTGGAGGTGCGACCATGGTTATGGTTTCAACCTTAATATTGTCAATTTTTTTTGGTAAGCAATTCACCTCAATATATGCTGTCTGAAATCTAATTATTGTTGATATCACAGATGTACATGTGTATATATTACATTTTATGTATCATGAAGTGCTTAGTTTGAGATGTACATGTGTATATATTACATTTTATGTATCATGAAGTGCTTAGTTTGAATCACACTACTCTGCTCAGTTCTCAAAATTACGAATAATTTGTCAAAACTAGTCTGAAAGTGAGCAACTCGTGTTGTATCAAACATTTAGTTCGGAAAAATGTGGCAACATGTGTTCACCATCCACAAGATTTTAATTTGTTTTGTTTAACGAGTCCCATATTATAACCTGTTACTGGATATTGTGAACAACCTTACAGCCTAGAATACGATTTAAAAGAAATCAATCATGGCACTCTGTTCTTGAAGGTTTTCTCAAGATGCTCAAACCTTATAAGCAAATAAATTTGGTGGTCAATTATAACAGTCAATATTTTCTCCATATAAATACAAAGAACACTTCAAGTGCATGTTTGGAATCCTCTATTTAGTGCTTGTTTTATTATTTTTCCCAATCTTTATTGCATGCAAAACTTCTGTCCACTCAAGTGGCAACTGGAAACCATTAGAAAAACAACTTTTTCATTTACATAATTGACTTTAAACTGTGATTAGGTTAATCACATCTACAAGGAGGGTAATAGCAATTTGTTTTTCACTTGCAATACAAATGATAGAATTTCTAAAAGAACAAATTCAACAAATTTAGATCTAACACCTACCACAGAGCTTGTGTGTGCTTTGTTCGTATTTGAATATGATCTTGGGAAATACAAAAGTGTAGAGGTAAATACAATAGTGTAGAGCATCGAGCATTAACGGGCCAAGAGAGAATACGCCTTTCTATTGCTAATTTCTACAATGCAAGTGTGGATGTAGAGGTGGTTCCATCGGCAAAACTAGTGCATGAACACCACCCATGCTTGTAAAGGAAGTTCATTCACAAAGATTACATTCACTATCACCTCCTAAGACAGCTCAAATGGAAACGACAATGACACCTTGCTGACTTTTACAAACTTGACATCAGCCATACTCTAAGCTCAACCATTGTTATTTCACTAAACTGGGTCGTCCAATATTGTTCACAATAATTAATGTCCAATATTGTCAACAATAAAAAGCTCATACGTTGTTATTTAGATAAATTGGGTTGTTCAGTAGTGACATGGATTGGTTTTGATTTCTACGCGGTTATATATTATGGTGTTCAACGTCATAATGCATGGACACATTACTTCCTCACCATCAATAATACTAACATGCTCACAGTTTCCTGCTTATAAAGAGCATGATTGCAGGCATCGTCTTGGATTTTTCAGTATACACCTGAAAAATTGTAGTGTTTACCTTTGAATCCTTACTTTACCATATCCTTTGCAGTATACCTTTGCAATCTTAACATATCATATATTTTTGTTTTTAAAAGAACCTGGATATGTAGGGGAACTGTCAGCATCAAACCATCTAAGAACCTGGATATGTAGAGGCACTGTCAGCATCAAACCATCTAGATCTGAGAGATCTTCAACATGTGAAGCTCAGAGACATCATCTTCTCGGCAGGGACATCGCCACTACAGTGACACTTGTTTGTTTAATGAAGAGATAACTTGGGTCGTAATCGACATTGAATAATCGTATATGAAAACCGGTTTCTCCTTAACACTAACACTATCTCTCTCGTTCTATATCTCTATCAAATTTGTTAGTTTTTATTCACCCTCTTTTTTTTTAAAGCTCACAATCCCTTCTTTCCCTCTTAAAGTTAGGAAAGTGGCTACGCCCCTCACTTTTATACTAAATGATGAGTTGCACTCCCTTACTTTATCCAACTTATCCATCGAGGAATCAACTGTGTGATAATCCCACGGAGAATTGGAACATTGTGAGAACTCCTGATATGTATGGGATATGTTTCTCAGCCAGCTCATACAAAGAAACAATCTATGTTGAAACTTCAATTTCTAATCATTGTAAAACATAATAACCAAGGTCTCACTGGAATTTATTATGATATTCGAAAACTTGAAGTGCTTCCACACCAATTTACTAGGTCGCCAATAGAGTAATTTCCTTAGGCATGTGATTCTATTTTTGAGTGCATAGAACAACGTCAATAGATAAGTGATGGGATTGTATGATAATACAAAGAGTATTTAAGAGAGTCTATTCACACTATAATTGGTTCTATAGATATTGGAATTATGTCATGTCTTTTACAAGCGGAAGAAATTATCGAGAATGAGTATATATGTTCATGCGTAGGTATAGAAGTAGCTTATATTACATAGCAATGTTGGTAATTGATGCAGTCTTGTCAATCATCTTACATGATGCAATCTATTTACAGTTTTTTTTTTATGTCAGTTAGTATTCAGATATAGATTGTCTGACTAAATAATGCATGCAAAATGCATGAGTAGTTTTCTAAAATCAATTGTTGTAAGCGTTCAATAGGAGCAGCTAATTGTTTGTTCTATGAGGCTCTGTATTGTTATAAAGATCAAGGCGCAACCTTTTTGTGCAATTACAATTCTTTCTTCTTTCTATGATATTGTGATTTAATCATTTAGTATTTAGTATGTTATTATGTTATTTCATTGAATGATTATCTAGTCAATAGATTGGCCTGCATAGATCCTTCATTTGGTATCAGAGATGGTTGTTTTAGGGTAATCATGTCAAACTCTAATTCATTGCCCATTCCAGAATTTAATGGAAGTGATTATGATTATTGGTGCGTCAAGATGATGACCTTTTTGATAGGGAAATATCTATGGGAGATTGTATAAACGGGTTATGCAGAGCCACAAGATTGGAGCACTATTACTCCAAATGATAGAGTAGATAAGAAGGAATCTAGAAAGAAGAATGCTCAAGCTTTATTTCATATTCAAATTACTCTTGATAAAAATTTATTTCCAAGAATTGCAGGTGAAAAGACAACAAAGGATGCCTGGAAGACTCTACAAGAAGCTTACCAAGGTAGTGATCAAGTCAAAGTTGTCAAGCTACAGACATTGAAAAAAAAGAGAATTTGAGAATTTGAAGATGCAAGAAGCTGAAAATGTAAGTGATTATTGTGTGAGAGTAAAAGATGTAGTCAATAAAATGGCTACTCTTGGAGAAATTGTGGACAAAGAGGTTTTGATTTAAAGTATCATTTCATTAGAGATTTGGTGCAAAAGAAGGAAGTAGAACTAAGATATATAAAGACTCAAGAACAAATTACAGACATTTTCACTAAGGGAGTTGTTAAAGTCCAGTTTTTGAAACTTCGAGATCAGATTGTGAGCCCTCTTAGCATCAAGGGGGAGTATGTTGGTAATTGATGCAGTCTTGTCAATCATCTAACATGATGCAATCTATTTATAGTTTTTTTTTTTATGTCGATTAGTATACAGATATAGATTGTCTGACTAAATAATGCATGCAAAATCCATGAGTAGTTTTCTAAAATCAATTGTTGTAAGCGTTCAATCGGGAGCAACTAACTATTTGTTCTATGAGGCTATGTATTGTTATAAAGATCAAGGTTGATCACACTGAACACAACATTTTTGTGCAATTACAATTCTTACTTCTTTCTATGATATTGTGATTTAATCATTTAGTATTTAGTATATTGTTATGCCATTTCATTGAATGATTATCTAGTCAATAGATTGGCCTACATAGATCCTTCAAACAATCATTTGAAAAAATATTCATATACATATTCATGAGCGTTAAACTCTGCCATGTTGTATCTTAATTATTACTTGGTATTGTGTTAAATCTTGTCACATGATGCTTATTAAATAAATATGTCAAGTCACAGATGTAACCAGATCATCAAATCTTCACATTAAAGACTATCTAGTTGTATTATGAATCATTTATTTTCTTTTGTCTTTTCAGAGTGAAGAGTCCTTTAAAGTGATCTTATAAGTTTAACCTCCTCTTCTTATAAACCACCTAACACCTTCAACCTACTATAGGTTGTCTTGTCAGAGTGAAGAGTCCTTCAAAGTGATCTTATAAGTTTAACCTCCTCTTCTTATAAACCACCTAACACCTTCAACCTTATAGGTAACGTAAATGGTTGGACGTCAAATCTAAGTTACATGTCAGATGTCTTTAAACTCAAAATACATTCTACAAGCTTTCAAATTATAGGCTTGAAAATTTATATCGCATCATCCAATACATACACACGACATAAATGTCATTTGCACAACATGTTTAAACACACTCTTCTTTGGTATCCAAAACATCTACATCACATCATAGCTCAACCCATCGACTGCACATTTTTTAAAAGGGCATATGCATGCTTGCATGCAATTTCCATATAAAATTTAAGTTCTCTTGATTGATCGTCTTATTGTTATTAATTTGTTTACAATCCATACATTATCTAGATCTTAATTTGAATGGAAAACCTAACTTATATCTCATCCTAGCGTGGTCACTTATTTTTCCTCCATGACCTCCTCTTCTTCCTCGACTTCTTATTATCATTGTGGTCAAACAATAATAAACAAAATTGCATGTTGTGGTTGTTAAACAACAATAATAATAATTTATAATTTTATATTTCCCTGTCACCAATTAACACTTCCATCATCAAGTCTCAATCACATTGTTTTCAATTCCTCCATTTTTCATTGAGTGATTAATGGTGTTAGTCCTCTTTTGTAGGTCACATGAACCTATTGGCCACAAAGGAGTGAAGTGGGTGGCTTGATTGCAAGATAAGATCAAAGTAGGATCCATCCATAGAGTAAGTGAGATTCTAGAAATGACCTTATGATCATCACTTCTGACATAATGGCCACCATATTAATTTGGCTAGAGCTAATCATCAGAAATATCGTCTTATTTTGTAAATGGACATATGACATGCCTAAAGAATTTGGCACGGGGATGGTATCTTTTAGCCATAGGAATCCATTGTGGTAGGTTCCATCTCATTATGTATATGGACTATTTAGGTTGCAAAACATCATATCAAGCATGCATTGAAGATGGAAACAGTGGTAAATCCTAGGAAATTAAGGTGGATTTCAATGGGTTCGCATCTAACTGAGGAGGGACCATATTTGTTGAGGTAGAATAAATCCTGAAACAAATTCAACGTTATTGGATTTATAATGCTTCTTGGATTTGGTTGGAGGGATTTGTTGCTAGAGTTAGTCTCGAATGTGAAATAATTGTGGGCAATTAGACAAGAACATCAAAACATTTGTGATCCTAGGAATTGAACCAGTCACCTGGTTGTGAAGCTCATGAGGGAAAGTCTCTAATCCTCACACCATCGTGATGCCCCCTTACAAATATTCAGTATGAAGTTAGAAATCATGTGTTCAATTCAGCTATGAAAATTTGATCCAGACCCCAAAAGATGAAAAAAAAAACACAGTTAAGGAAAGTTCATGCATACTAAGCATACTTCAAGGAGCTAGTGACCACAAATAAAAATATGTGTTCACAAGAACCAACGTTCTAGACTCTAAGATGGAAAAATTGGATTGATAGTGGGTGAAATCACGGAGGTGGGTTACACTTTCGTGACAATCGGGTCTCCAAAATTCCAAAACACCTTTTTTCGGCCGAAAGATATTGTTTTCGACCAAACTATTTTTCAGCCGAAAAATGAAATGTCAAATCGAATGGTGCAATAATCACACCCTCGATTTACGTGTAAAAATTTAGTCAGCCATATATTTTCTTTTCGGCAATCCTCTTTCGGTCGAATAATCTTTCAACGGAAAGCTTGTTTATATATCAACCACACATCGATCTTGAAACATTTTACAAACTTTGTTGTTGTTTCTTGAGAGCAGAGGTCATGAGTGCCGGTTGTGTAGGTAGGTCATCTGTGAGCGCAGGTCATGAGAGCAG
>CBVK0100437141.1:0-12026 GCA_900067695.1 Picea abies | reverse complement strand
GGCTACTCTGGTCATCATAAATCTCTGCACTGTGATGATGTCCCAAAGTGGGGACATTACACTTATAAATTTGCATTCAGACTTGAGTTTGATGCAACAAACAATGTGGCCGAGTATGAGGCACTTTTTCTTGGTTTGGAAATTGCTAAGGATATGGGTATCAAGATCCTAAATGTCAAAGGTGATTCAGACTTAGTAATCCTTCAAGTCAAAAATAAATATGCATGCAAAAGTGAGAGGTTAAGAAGGTACATAAATGCCATTTGGGATACTATAGAGCTCTTTGATGCTATAGATCTCCTTGCAATCCCTAGAGATCAAAACAGCTTGGCTGACAGTTTGGCAATAGCAGCTTCAACCCTCCAGCCCTCAGAAGATCTAATAAAAGGAAAAGGTAAGTTGGAAATAATCTTTAGGCCTTCAGTCCCAGACAATATTGATCATTGGCAGGTTTTCAAGGATGATGAATAATCTTAAGGTTCATCCATAATGTTTAGGAAGTCTCAGGTTTCAATGTTAGTTACAAAGAGGAGGGGAAAGATTATGTTGATGAAGATAATCCAATAAAAAATCCAGTTCCTAGAAGAATAACTTCCTTAGAAAATATTTTTGAGAAGCATGATATGTATAAAAAGAAAAAAGAAGTAGTAAAGACTGGAAGTGATATTGAAATAAACATTGGGACAGAGGAAGTCCCAATGTTCATAAAAATTGGAAAATGAACTTCTGAAAAGGAAAGAAAGGAATTAATAAGTAGTCCAAGAGTATAGGGATGTATTTGCCTTCACATATGATGAGCTCAAAGCCTATAAAGAAGATGTGTTTCAACATACTATCCTCCTCAAGGAAGACACAAAACCTTTCCGCCAAAAACTTAGGCGAATAAATCCTAAGTTAGCTGGCAAAGAATCTCGCCTTCCATGAGAGGACCAAACATCTCGCCTTCCAGAGAATTCTATAGCTGGCAAAGAATCTCTCCTTCCATGAGCGGACCAAACATATTGATATGCATTGTCATTTCATCTGACAACTTGTAGAAGATGGAGAAGTTGAACTGAAATATTGCCCAACTTAGGACCAGACTGCAGATATTTTCACCAAGTCCCTTGGCCTGGATAAATTTGTAAAACTCATAGATAAACAGGTTGTAGTCTCTAGAATGAACATTAAGGGAGGACATTAGACTTATTTAGTTAATAATTGTCATCTAAACTATAGACTTAGGCATACTAATAAAGTCACTTGTTGACTTAGTCTAAATCATGTTTTAGTGTTGTATTAATGACTTAAATAATATTTTAAGTCATTTCAGGGTTCATGCATCTAGGGTTTATCCACTTAGGGCTTTTGTCATTCCCTTGCTATTAAAAGACATGCTCTCTTGATTTTATTATCTAAGAGGTATTTCTCTCTTCCAAGTTCATGTTCTTGGTTTCTTCGTGTTTGGTTTCTTTTTTTTATAATTTATTCTACATTAACATGCTTACACCTAGACCCTTAGAATTTTCACACCTTCTGAGGTATGTGAAAGCTTTTAACATGCTGAAATCGTAAGGTTTGATTATTGAAACATTTGCCTTTGGAAAGGTATATTTGCCGGTAAGTTACAATGATTTTTTGAAATGAGAGGGTTACAAACAAAGTACCTTCTCATAAGAATGCTGGATCCAGTTATCATTGTAAAACGCTGACCTTAAAAGATCTTCCCCATAAACAGCATTCTTACATTAAAGAAAAGTAAACCAAGGTGCTCGATATTGGAGAATAATTGCATTAACAGGATATGCTCTACTAAAGGCCATTCTTGTATCCAGATATTCTATCCTAAAGGATATTCAAATTCTAGAGATGTCAGAATATTGCATTCAATTTTTTAGTGTATGATTCCAGTCCAGAAAGATACATGGTATGTCAAGAGCATATTCCCTTGGATGAAGTGCTCTGAGAACTAAGCAATGTCATATGAAAAAGAAATCATGTAAACATCAACCAGCACAGTTATGCTTTTCTAATTGTCATTGTTATTAAATCTTCAATTAATTTAGGATTGAAATAGTATAGTTGCTGTGGGGATGCATTGTATAGAAATGAATGGTTATAGAAAGGTTGAAAGATGAATGGGCCTACCTCAGGGTGAACCATGGAGCCTCCTGCTGCCAATGAGTAAGCCGTACTTCCTGATGTTGTTGATAAAATTAAACCATCTCCTTGGACACAGGTTACAAAGGAATTATCACAGTAGCACTCCAAATTTGTCAGAAAGGATGACATTCCACGGTCAATAGAAACATCATTCAACACCAATATAGGTTCTTCTACAGGTCTATCATCCTTTGATTCATCTCGGATAATACGACACTGTAAACGATGGCGCAGTGTAATGCTTAAAGGACCTGCCATAACCTTTTGTAGGCACTCCTTAAACAATTCACTCTCTGGATAAGCAGGTTAAGGTTATTTTATGCATTTATGATTTATGTGGAAATGTAAGTACTCCATGAACTAAGAATCATAAAAATGGAAGAAATCATCTATAAAGGCAAACTGGTCTCCAACATCTATAACATTTTGCAAAATATGAATGATGGTATCTACTATCACCAATAGTTGGAATTTCATTCCTGAACATTGATCTGTAATGTAACTTCTCCATGGTGCACTGATTGGATATAAATAAATTATGGTTCAAAGTTGTATTCACAGTATTGGACAAGATATAAATAATAGTGCTTGTTAAGACACAATGTGAAAAAGATCTAAGCAAGACATAGTTAATATTTAACAATAGTAAAAGTTGGTGTTAGAATATAGTAAATTAATTGATAACATGAATTTCCATTCCACTTTCACTCCTGAAATTCTACTAGAATAATTCATTTTACAATAGATAAAGTTTACTATTGTCCATCCTCTGCAACAAGAAATCAACTTATTTGAACTATGAAAATTACTGAGACTTGACAAACCTGAGAAAATTGGAACCTCAAATGCAATTCCTGGGGTGAATCGTACTCTATTGTAATATCAGCTTTCAAAATTCAAACTCGATTGCTTAACTGGCTATCATTTATATTCTTCCCCTTATTTAACTCAAGAATTTTATCATTAGATAAGTCACTATCAAACAATGACGAAATGGAGAAAGTATCGGTATTCACAAGAAATGGATGAAAGGTATTGGAAGACTGTGAAGTCAGTGTCAGACGGAATTGATATAGGCAAATTATCTTACCTCCTTAGTTGCAATTATACAATCTGAAAGGATCATCCCATTGAAGTGAATCATTTGATGTAAATAATTCTTTTACACTTGCCCCCTTTTGTAGGACTGTGTTTCTCAACAAACATAAAATCACACATACGTAACTGGTGAACCGTGAAAACTGAAAATAATATTAGTGCTTATACTGGTAATGATGCCTAAGTAATATCACATGCAAATGTTACCATAACAGAAAGTACAACTTAACAAAGAAAACACACCAATAAAAAGTTAGGCTTTAACCCCTAGGACTTAACCAGATATGAGCTATAAATAGGATACAAACAAAACATGTAAAAAGAAATGAAAGCTTGCTATAAAACTATGGAGGAAAAGCCTGTTCCCTATGAGCATGGATTCAAACATAAACAAAATGTAAGGATACGGAAGGGTGTCATAAAACCCAATGACCCTAGAGAAAAAGACACAACAGGTGGAACTGGCCCCTTAAACATTGATGCTGCCTGCATACATTTTAGCAACAAATCAATTATAACTTCACACTTCAAGTACACCTTGCATAGAAAAGTTAAAACCAGTTGACTAGTTCCTACATAGGTTTCTTATTGCTGTGCAGGTAATAGATATTACTTCTAGTCTAGTAGCCAGATATGTAAGGTACAATACAATTGTACATAAATCCTCTCAAAGCAAAAAATCATACATAGATAAGAAACCTAGGGCTTTGAGGACATTGTTCAATAAGTCCACTTACTGAATTGGAAGCTTTAGTCATGAACATAAGAAAATCTACTTAGGTAAAGCCATTCATGAAATTATTTGTCATGATGTTGTATTTTCAAAATGAGTGTTGGATCTTCCTCTTTTGTAAACAATATATAACAAGTAAAGATGTTGACAGTAACACATACCCAAAGAACAGTTCCATCTCCACCAAGCGTTATAACAAGGTCTACCTTTGTGTGTAAGTGTAAAACTTCATCTACATAACATGGACACATGCTTGTAAGTTCTCAATGTCATATACAGCACATAATGCAAAAAGTAAAAGATATATAGCAAGGTTTTGGCGATATGGTGCATTAAAAAAAGAAATAAAATTAATATAAAGAAACAAACCACAGTAAAGCTTCTTTAGAGTTTCATACAAAGACAATGATGAAACTCTATTAGACAAGAACGCTTATATAACTGATCTTAATAATTAAATGACATTGAGATCTATCACAAATACAGCTTGATAGAGTATCTGCCTATGCTCTGACACTAGAGGCACCTGAGTCAAGCATACACAGCCTCAAAATTACATATACATAATGCCATTAGATATTGGAGGAATTAATGGTACTTGACACTAAATATAGAACTAAAAAGACCAAAAAGAGAATAAAAGTGAAGAAGAATTGGGAAACCCTAAACTCTGGGAGATCAGTTTCTATTGAGATTTATCAACTGTCCATGGTGATCAATATATAAGAGTTGAATAGAAGGAAAAATTCGAGTGAAAGTTTCCATAGAACATGAGGGAACTTAAATCTTTTAGTGTATCTAAATCAATGTTATCAGAACTGGAAACCGAAAAACCAAAATCTCAAATGGAACTGGAATTGGAAAAGCCAAAATCTTGAAGTGGACCAGAACAAGGAATTGGACTGGAAGGGGGAAATAGGAAATGAATTTTTACCAATGTTGCAAATATTGTTTCGGGGAATATATCGCTGAGGGTCCCATTACCCCCTCTCACCTAGGGGTAACTAGAGGAGATCATGTCTCATGGCCCGTAATGAATACAGTGATCCCGATGAGGATGGTGATCAATATTCTCCACAGACAACAGCCCCTCAGATGCCTCCCTCCTCATTAAGCTCAGCCTATCACACTTGATCAGCATGGTTCATCGGATGATGGTGGTCCAACACATTATGAGGTACACTACTCATTGTTTCATATCTAAGTTGCACGAAATGGGGAAACATCTAGAAGTTTCCGAAACAGGGATGTCAAGAAATGCGACCCTCCAAAAATGGAAACGTCAGGGGAAACATTGTATATATATATATATATAAAATAACACATTATCTTGCAAGAAAAAAATAATGATGCACGTAAATGACATTTTAGAAGGAAAACCATGTCTATATTAACATGAAAGGGCATGTGGCACAAAGTTATAGGAGTAATGCCTTGCATGAGGACACTTGGATACAACCATGGAATAGGAGCATTGGACTAACATCTTGTTAGAGAGTACACCATCCTAGAGTAGAGGCATTAAACCCTAGGAGAATCATTCCATGAGGGAATTTCATCGGGGGTTGGATAAACCCTAGTATGACACTTGTACATCCTTGTATTGTAGAGAGCAATGTTATCATAACCAAACCGGTCAACCCCAAAAATGTTAACCGGTGGACATCGAGGTACATAGAGGGCTTGGTGTTCTTGATTAAATGTCAGTTCCATACCCTCATACATGATAGAATCTAGTGGAAACGTTGTAAACCTACCAATCTTGAAATCCTGAAAACCGTTAAGTCTGTTGAATTTTGAATGGCACCTAAAATTCTACTTTCTCAGTATGAAGTCCAATGAGGTTGGAACCACTCTCAAACATCCTGAAGCAATTAATGGTAATGTTAAANTTTAAGTAAAAGGATGAAAATGAAAGATAAAGGAGAATGTCACTTTTACTAGGGTGGGCGCAATGGTGATGATAATTAATTGGTTAATGAGGGGATTTTTGCCACCTAAGGGACCCACGACCCTCTTGGTCGCTTGGATGGGCCTGCACAACAAGAAAAACCTGCAGAAACGACTATCGTTTGCGCCGAAACGACTGGGAAACATCGTCGTCCGTATCGTACGACATTTCCAGATCGAGAAACGTTGTATGGTATGACCAGTGACGTTTCACAGTCGTTCTGTACCCGTTTCGGCGTTTCAGGTACTGGTACGTGGCCTAGGGGGCGTTTCCTACAACTTAGTCTCATATAAGGTGTCATATTTAATGCATTAGGCATTTTGGTGAGGATCATGGATTGAAGTCGGATAATGAATCATAAGCTTGGAAGTTATGCTTTTTTCCTTGTTTCATCTTGGAAACCAACATTTGTGTCCTAGTCCATTGTTGTCACTCTTGGGGAATAGGGGTACTACTAGGAGGCTCTGATAGGGGCAATGTACCGCTCCTCCCCATACTTAACACTTTCCATCCCTGGGCCTTCCGTAGTGTACTAAACTTCGGTAATGGTTGTTACATGTACACCAAAAGGCCCATGGTTCATTTTCCTATAAGAAGAAGGGCTAGAATGTCGAGGTTGATGTAGTTGCTAGAAAAAAAGAATAAGAAAAAGAAAGCATGATATAAAAGAAAAAAGGAATGATGGGATAATAAATGACCAAGTCAAAAGACAAAGGTCAACGTGAGCTCTACCCTCTCACTATGAGGCGATCGCCCCTAGTCCTAATGCACTAAATGCATATCAACAATTAAGGCAAGACAAAGACTTGTGATTTATAAATAGGTTGTCTACAACTTCCCGAGTGTAGAGTAGATAAGAGGATGCTCTTATTTTTCCACAATTTTTCTCTTCCTCTGGTCCAACTAAATCACTTTAGTGCTCCCCTCATGGATAGCTAATTCTTTCTTTCATATCAGTAGGGTAGGCGGGAAGGGAAGAAACGGATAGTAGAAGAAAGCCTCGCAATATGCTATAGAATATGCCTGAACACAGCCGAAAAAGTGGGCCCTTAATGACCAAACAACGAAGTGTTGGTTCATTGTCTCTTGTTGGCCAAGAAAGCAGGTGAAAAGGACTTAATCCCAGTAAGAAAAAGAAAAGAAAGAATAAAGTGTTGAAACTTGAAAAGGGGACTTGCAATACATAAAAAAAACATCAAAGAGCAAGGCCTGACAAGAACACACACACTGTCAAGGAAAGGGTATCTCAAGCAGCAAGCGCTCCCTCTACAAAGGCGCTCATGGAGATGGACCAAAAACGATACCTTACATGTTAATGACTCCATCACCATGAAGTAACCTCGACCGTTTCATTCACCATACTTGCACTTTGATAGGTTTTCTTGGGAAATATCCATCTACTTGGGTACTAACACACCTAATAGGGTCTTTTGATGGTCCTCCCATACTTAAACTTCTCAAATTGCATAAATTCTTGAACTAATGTGAAGTTTGAAGAAGATACCTAATGTGAATTGGTTACGTGGATTGTGTATCAAGTGATGGCTTACTTAGTATGATTCTAATGGTGATGGTATCTTGTAGTTGTTGGTTTTACCTAATTCTATAGGCCTTGTTTGGTCATGATGCACCTTGACATGGTCCTTTGGAGGATGTTTTCGTGATGATACCTTGAACGTTGTGCAACATTCAGAGGATGTTCCGCACTTGTTGTAGGACGTTGGGCCATATTATGACTAGACACACTTTGGGACACCTTCTCATACCTCATGGACCTTGGACGATAGACAGATGAGCACAAATATTGCAGATATGGTCAGATTGTCTATCACATGGGCAGGAAACCCACACCTTGGATAGTGCACCCCGGAGCCACGTTAGGCTTTGATTTGAGGGCGTTGCACTTGGAGATGATTGGACACCCCTTGGAGAGACGATGGGCCTTGTTTTCACATTGGACGTTGGCCTTCTTCACTCTTGATGTTGAGCATGTTGATGATGATGTCATGCTATGATGATTATTTGAACGGGTTTATAGAAGATGGTTAGCCAAAGCATCTTCTCGTAGAATCCTTAATCATTTAGGTTCTGAGTCCATTTCTGATATCCACTTGCTTTTTGTTAGTGATAGTTTTATTTCAGTAATGGCAATTTATGATCCTTGTGATTTTACTGCAATAAACAATTATCCTCATGCTATTCCAGAAAAAGCCATAGAAAAATTACCTAGTTTCCAAGGCAATAATGTTATTTCTGCAAAAATGCATGTCAAGTCATTCATGAGATGTATTAATAAGTGGTGTGCAGCACATGACCATGAAGATGTGAAAATGAAACTCTTTATCCTTTCCTTAGAAGATGATGCGTCAGATTGGTACGAGGACATGTCCAACAACTCATTCAAGACACTTAAATATTTGTTAGTGTAATGTCCCATTTTTCCTAGGCAGTCGGGATACCGTGATGGTTTATACAATTTCCCGTAAACCATTAGACGGATGAGTTAGGGAAATGATATTGGTAAAGTCACTTTCAAATTATAAAGTGAAAACTTAGGAAAAGTGAGTTTATTAATATTAAACCCCTCTTTGAGGGTATTTCTCTCCATTTATTAATTAAATGAATATTATAATGGAGAAAAAGAAAAGTAAAGGGATAAAAGGACAAGCGAGGGTTGGAAAGCTCATTATTGAATATTGATTAAAAAATTGGATTTTGGAGAAAGCTCGGTGAGCAAACGAGGGTTTCAGCTGGAAACCCATTTGGCACCTCGGATTCGGCAGTGAAACCATCTGCCCTAGCCGTGAAATTGGAGGAGCCATTCCGGTTCCTCATTTGCAGAGATTGGTATTGTGATTCGGGGAGATTCATTAGAGAAGAATTCCATCTTCAGATTCAGAGAGAAAGGACGTATTCCTTTGGCTCGTGTGAAGAGATTGGGCATTTCATTGAGGCTGGGCGCAACTATCCTCATCTGGCTGCGTGTTGGATTGGACTGGCCGAGTTCCACCATTGCAGAATCGTGTGTTCTTTGTGGGTGGCTGCGTGGAGAAAGGGAAGAGGTGGCAGCTGGGCGATTTCCTTTAGGGGCTGCATATCATTCTTGCTGGCCGTTTTCTCCATCAACTACCAAGGCTGCGTGCTCCTTTCTTTGTGTGCTGCGTGGGAGGTAGGGGGACGCTGTTGTGGGCGATCTCTTTGGCTGGCTGCACAGTACACTGCTGAGAAGTAGACTCCTGTGTGGGGATGCTGCCATATCACTCTCACAACAGCAGAACAACAATCAATTGGATCGTTTCCCCTTCATCAAATCCGTGTGGACAGTTTTGGGCTCATTTTTGTATGGCTGTGTGAGGATGTGAGACTGTCAACTTCCTACAGCAAGACCTTCATCCTTGCTGAGAGGTATTCCTACCTAAATCTGATTGTAATAGGTTCAGCATCATTATTTAATAAAGAGCAGCCATTTTCTAGACAATTTTCTATTGCGTATATGATCGTTTTTCATTATATCTTTATGGGTTTTGCTTAAATTCAAAATAAGACATTGTGCACGTCATTGGGGAGGCATAAGGGATTCGAAACCCATCATAACAGCAAACAAAACCAAGTGACAGTCTGCTGTCCGTCCAAATTTCCACCTACAGCCATAAACTCAGAAGTCTGCAAACTGTTTGACGAAAGTTCAACACCAGAACTAGAAGGATTTTCCCAATTTTTCCAACCTAGAATATTTCAGTTAGATGCCTTTACTGAAAAACGGGGGCAAAAGAAAGATCATTGTCACCTGTTGGCAACCCTCAACACAATAAAGAAGAATGAAAACGAGACTATGGATGAGTTTAACAAAAAATTCAATGAATTAGTCTCAAGTATGCATATAGATATCTGAATGATGCTATTTTGATCTATTATGTTGAGGCTTTTGGTGGGGAAATGAGATACCAACTTAGAGATAAGGAACCCCCCAACCTCAAGGCAGCTCAGGATATAGCAATTAAGATTGACAAAAATATGCAAGCTTCAAGAAAGTCCAATCTTCCAGGTTTCAGTCAGGGTAGTTCTTCTAGGCAGACAAAGGCAAAGGACAAGGCTGCAGCTCCTGAGAATAAAGACCCAAATTTAGACCCTTTAAAGTTTGTTACTGAGATGGTTAAAAGAATGGAAGCAACCCATGCTACTCAGCTTAGTGCTTTACAGAATAGGCTGATAACTATGGAAATATTTCAAAACAATAGATTCCAACCCAGACCAAATAATGATAGGTGGCAAAAGAAAGGTCATCCTCAAGACCAAAGGCCTCCTAATCAACTAGAGTCAAAGAATGTGGTAAATGAAGAAATACCACCTTTTGTAGAGCTTGTGAAGATTTTCACGAAGAATCTACCTGCCCAGTTTTTTGCCAGATAAATGAATAGGGCCTTCCTTCAATAGACAATTTTGTGGGGAAATCTAGAAACTCCAATCATATGAACAACTTTGGTGAAGCTCACCCATTATCCATGGACTATTGGGTTCAAATGAAAGAAAGAAGTGAGCAAGCTAATGAAGTGATTGAAGAATATGACAATGTCACTAAGTTATATGGTCATAAGCCCACAAATGAGCAGATTTTGGAAATGGAAAGGCACAAAGGGATAGTCTACCAGAGGAAGGGGAAAGAAGGAACAAACAAGTCTCAAGCTAACTTTCCTAAGGTAACTACTCCTACAAGTACTCCAATTACTAATCTAACTATTGATTTAGGTAGTTGGATTTCAAATGCAAAAGTCTTGGTTCCAGTGTCAGATCTCTTGAAGATACCTTAACAGCAAAAGAAACTTCTTCAAGCAATAAATGTTCCAAGTAATAAAATGGTTTCAAAAGATCAAGAAAACATAAAGGAACATCATGAAGATCCTCAAGTAGTTTTGACTAGCAGAGATAGGACCAAGGAAGAAAATCCTCCCTTCTTTGTGTCCTTAGAAATAAATGATCAGTGGTTGCATAACTGTATGTATGATTCGGATGCTTCATCAAATATCATCACCAAGGGAATTATGCAAAGGTTGGGCCTTAAAATTACAAGGCCTTATCATAATGTGTGCACCATGGATTCTAGAGAAATCGAGACTCATGGAATTATCATAGATTTGCCAGTCAAGCTAGCTTTTCGCCCTGACTTTGCATTCAAAATGGATGTTCTTGTTATTGATGTGTCGGATGCATTGGGGATGCTTCTATCTAGAAAATGGGGAGCCCACATGGGAGGCTGCTTAAATATGGATTTAACATTTGCAACTATCCCATACCCTCCTCCCTCAACTGAGAATTTCAAACTCTTTAGAGAAACGAAAAGAAAATATCATATTGAAGATCCTAAAGAGCCTTTCAATGAGTTTTTATGCCAAGTGTCTAACATGGGTAAATTTTCCATATGTTCTAACTTCCTAGCACCAGCTGAAGAAAGATTCAAGGATGAATAAGCAAGTAATAAAGCTTGGAAGATAAATTTTGATGGAGCCCACTCAAGATCAGGCAAAGGGTCAGGGATTGTTTTGAAATCTCCAACTGGGAAAACTTATAACTTTGCATTCAAACTTGAGTTTGATGCAACAAAAAATGTGGCCAAGTATGAGGCACTTTTGCTTGGTTTGGAAATTGCTAAGGATATGGGTATCAAGATTATAAATATCAAGGGTGATTCAAACTTAGTAATTCTCCAAGTCAAAAATAAATATGCATGCAAAAGTGAGAGGTTAAGAAGATATAGAAATTCCATTTGGGATACCATAGAGTTCTTTGATGCTATAGATCTCATTTCTATCCCTGGAGATCAAAACAGCTTGGCTGGCAGTCTAGTTGTAGCAGCTTCTACCCTCCAGCCCTCAGAAGATCTAGTAAAAGGAAAAGGAAAGTTGGAGATAATCTTTAGGCCATCAGTCCCAGACAATATTGATCATTGGCAAGTTTTCAAAGATGATGAACAAATCCTTAGGTTCATCCACAATGTCAAGGAATTCTCAGGTTTCAATGTCAGTTACAAGGAGGAGGGGAAAGACTATGTTGATGAAGATAACCCAATAAAAAATCCAGTTCCCAGAGGAAGTGAGATCGGAAGAG
>CBVK0100437139.1:0-12031 GCA_900067695.1 Picea abies | reverse complement strand
TTAATCCAATAACAAAATAATAAGAATGCTCTTCGCAGTTACATTATTTCAACAGCGTTAAGCTTGTTGACAAGTTAGAAGGAGTGGAAAACTTTCGTGCTTGAAAGTATAGGATTGGCCTCATTCTTGAAGAGAATGACCTAGCAAGATTCGTCAAAGAAGAAGTACCGGAACCCGCCGATGCTGCAGAAAAGGCAAAGCATCAAAAGGACACAATAAGGGCCAAAAGAACCATTGCAGATTCAATCAAAGACCACTTGATTTCTTATGTGTCATCTAAGAAGACTCCGAAAGAAATGTTTGATGCCTTGACCAGACTATATGAAGGAAAGAACATAAACCGGAAGATGAATCTTAGAACTCAACTGAAGATAAAAGGATGCAGAAAGGAGAAATGATTCAGGAATACTTCTCCAGAATCTCAGAATTCAAAGAACAGCTAGAAGCTATTGGAGATACCATAGACGAAGACTGACTCATAATGACGACCCTAAATGGTCTCACAAGACCTTGGGATGCTTTCATCCAAATGATATGTGCTAGAACGGAGAAACTGAAGTTTGATAGTCTATGGGAAGAATGCATCCAAGAAGAAACAAGAGTAGTGAATCGTGAAGCGTTACTAGCAAGAGATGATGATCAATCCCTAGCTACTCACACCAAAGGAGGAAGGAAGAAACCCTACTTCCAAAAGGAGACTCATAAAGAGCCTCAAAAGTCAAACAAATTCAATCATAAAGAATCTCATCCAAGGAGATTTTAGAAGAAAGGACAATGAAAGGAAAGAGACTACTCATCTGTACAATGCTATCATTGTGACAAGATGGGACACATTGCGAAGTTTTGTCCAGCCAAACGAGAATAATACAAGAGAAAACATAAGAGGCTCCATGCCCATGTAGTCGAAGATGAAGAGCCGCCCACAAATATGATAAGAGAGCAGATCAAAGACCATGTCTTGATCTCGGCCCTCTCAGGATCTGTAACACCCGGAGAGGACACTTGGCTCAATGATAGTGGTGCATCCAAGCACATGATGGGACAAAGAAACATTCTCCCTTGTATCTCAGAAAAGAAGTTTTCTCAAAAAGTGACGCTTGGAGATGATTACCAATATCCCATCAAGGGAGTGGGAGAATCAAACCATAAACTGAATTCAGGTAATTCACTAAAAATGAAGGATGTACTATATGTACCAGGCTTGAAGAAGAACCTACTCTCCATTTTAGCTTTAGAAAAGAAAGGCTTCATATTTTCCTTTATAGATGGAGAAGTTCTTATGTGGGCTAAAGGAGAAACCTTAATCTTATGTGGGCTAAAGGAGAAACCTTAAATGAAGCAATCATCATTGGAAGTGAAGAAAATGGCTTGTATAAACTAAAGGGTCACTCAGAGGCTGCCATGACCCACACCATTGAAAACTCATGTGAACTTTGGCATAGAAGGTTGGCCCACATTAACTACAAGGCACTACCATACATATGCAAAGCGGTCACAGGTTTACCAAAAATCAAAGGTGACCATAAAGGCATATGCAATGGATGTACACAAGGGAAAAACATCAAGAACCTATTTCCGAAGAGGGACAGCAAGACAGAAGGAGTCCTAGAACTCATCCATTCAGATGTATGTGGCCCAATGCCATCATCCTCCATTAGCGGGTATGTATATTATGTACATTCATTGATGATTACTCTCGTAAAACCTGGATATATTTCTTGAAAACTAAAGATGAAGTGTTCAGCAAGTTCAAGGAATTCAAAGCCCTAATAGAGAACCTTTCTGAAAGAAATATTAAGATACTCAGGTCAGATAATGGAGGATAATATACCTCAAAAGAGTTTGTGAACTTCTGCAAAGATGTTGGGATCAAGAGGGAACTCACTATTCCCTATAATCCCCAACAAAACGGTGTAGTTGAACGAAAGAACAGAACCATACTGGAAGTTGTGAAGACTATGATCCATGATCAAGATCTTCCTATGTGCTTATGGGCAGAGCAGCAATGGAAGTTGTTTATGTGCAGAGCCGATTGTCCCATAGTGCACTTGGGATCAAGACACCGGAAGAGATGTTCACCGGAAAGAAGCCAGAGGTAAGCCATCTCAAAATATTTGGTTGTCCAGTGTTTATTCATATACCTAAAAGAAAAGAGAAACAAGTTGTACCCTTCAAGAAAGAAGGGAATATTTGTGGGATACTGTGAGGTCTCCAAGGCCTTCAAAATCTATATGTCAGGTCAACATCACATTGAGATCAGCAGGGATGTGACCTTTCATGAAGATGCGGCGCTCAAGAAATCTAAACTATGCCATCTTGAAGAGGTATATGAAGAGGAACACGTAATCCCCAATACAGCAATGAGGGAGGTTCTCAGAGCTACAAAACCAGTGAGGGAAGTCGTAACTTCCCCTGATGAGGAACTTCTAGAAGACCATGATATAGTAGAAGTGCAAGAACCTCCTCAGATGACGATCCTCCATAAAAGAAAGCCGGCTTGGGCTAGAGAGATTATTCAAGATGGAGAGAAGTACGGTGTTCCCCAAGGAACTACAAGACAGGTGAAAAGACCAAAGCCATTCTCCAGTTATACAGCTTTGATGTGTGATATCCTAGAAGAGGAGCCTACCTACTTTGAAGAATCCATTCAGAGAAAAGAATGGGCAGATGCCATGACATAGGAATACCGATCCATAATGAAGAACGAAGTATGGGAAATAGTTCCCAGACCGAAGAATAAAGATGTGGTATCCCCCAGATGGCTCTTCAAAATAAAACATGTTGTTGATGGAAGTATTGAGAAGTATAAAGCAAGATTTGTCGCTCATGGCTTTTCCCAGAAGGAAGGCATTGACTATGAAGAGACATTCGCTCCTGTGGCCAGATACACTTCAATCAGAACCATCATAGCTCTTGCAGCTAAGATGAAGTGGAAGTTGCACCAGATGGGCGTGAAGACAGTTGTCCTAAACGGTGTCATCGAAGAGGAAGTGTATATAGAGCAACCTCAAGGATTTGAGGTTGAAGATAGGAAGTCTCATGTCTGTGGATTGAAGAAAGCCTTATACGGATTGAAGCAAGCTCCTAGAGCTTGGTATGGACGTATAGACAGTTTCTTGACGAACTTAGGCTTTACCAAGAGTAAAGTAGACTCTAACCTCTACTTCAAAATCATGAACAATGAGCCAGTAATCTTACTGCTATATGTGGATGACTTATTCTTAATTGGAGAAGAAAAGCTCATCATTGAATGTAAAAAGAGACTTGCCTCGGAATTTGAAATGAAAGACCTTGGCCTAATGCATTATTTCTTAGGTCTTGAGGTATGGAAAAGTCCTGAGAAGATCTTCCTTAACCAAGGGAAGTACACGGTCGAAATCTTGAAGAGATTCGACATGTTGGAATGCAAGCCCATGAATACACCCATGGAAGCGAAGCTGAAGCTGCTGGTAGATACTTCGTCAGAATTGATTGATGCCACACTGTACAGACAGATTATTGGATCGTTGATGTACCTAACGAACACCAGACCATACATTTGTTTTGCTGTGAACACCTTGAGTCAGTTTCTGGTAGAACCCAGACGTGTTCACCTAGTGGTTGCAAAACATGTGATGAGGTACCTTAAAGGTACAATAGATTATGGTCTCAACTATGATGGAGATCATGATTTCACATTGAGTGGATATACTGATGCAGATTGGGCAGGAAGTGTTTCTGACAAGAAAAGCACTTCAGGATGTTGTTTCAGTTTGGGATCAACTATGATCTCGTGGCAAAGTAGGAAGCAATCCAGTATTTCTCTCAACACAACGGAAGCAGAATACATTGTTGCATGTTCTGCTAGCTGCGAAGCCATATGGCTTCAAAAATTGTTGACCGGCCTATTTGACTTAGAGATGAGAGAAACCTTGATTCTATGTGACAACCAGAGCTGCATAAAAATGACATAGAACCCTGTATTCCATGACAGGTCGAAGCACATAGATATCCGTTATCATTACATCCATGACATGGTACAAAGAGGAGCCTTAAAGCTCCAGTACATTAGCACGGATGAATAGGTTGTTGACGTGTTGAACAAGCCCCTATCTCATGTGAAGTTTTAGTACTTTTGAGATAAGCTTGGCATAGTCCGAAAGGACCTTCCTCAAAAGGGGGAGTAGTTGTTGTGTTCCTTGCTTCTGACCTAGTTGTCAGACGTAAAGCAAGATGAGATGTTCCTTGCTTCTAACCTAGTTGTCAAACGTAAAGCAAGATGAGATGTTCCTTGCTTCTGACCTAGTTGTCAGATGTAAAGCAAGATGAGACGTTCCTTGCTTCTGACCTAGTTGTTAGACGTAAAGCAAGATGAGATATTCCTTGCTTCTGACCTAGTTGTCAGACGTAAATCAAGATGAGACGTTCCTTGCTTCTGACCTAGCTGTCAGATGTAAAGCAAGATGAGATGTTTCTTGCTTCTAACCTAGTTGTCAGACATAAAGCAATTCTAGTTCCCTGCTTCCAACCTGATGGTTGTGATATAAAGCAGGATGTGTACCTTGCTTCCGACCTGATGGTTGTGACATAAAGCAAGATAATATGATGAGACTAGCACTGAGCTTCCGGCTGGATAGCTATGACGTAAAGCCAGTCTAGTATCATGCTTCTGACCTGATGGTTGTGACATAAAGCAGGACGAGTATCTTGCTTCTAGCTTAAGTGTTGTGACGTAAACCAAGACAATGAGATGAGACTAGTACTGTGCTTCCAGCTTGAGAGTTGTGACATAAAGCCAGTCTAGTATCCTGCTTCCAACCTGAGTGCTGTGACGTAAAGCCAGACATTGAGATGAGACAAGTATTGAGCTTCCATCTTGATAGCTGTGACGTAAAGCCAGTCTTGTATTATGATGAGCCAGCCTTGTGCTGTGATGATGATGATGTATCAGTTTTTATACTAATACATATTGATGCAGATGATGATGGCATTCCATTGAGAATGACGATGTTGCGGATGAAGAAAACTTCCGATGATTTATAGATACGCCAGTCAGTGTTCCAAGATGATATTGATGATGTTGTCCTCTCACCCACTTGATGTTGTTGATGATGTTGTCCTCTCTCTCTCGCATGATGCTGCTGAAGAATACCCTTCTTGTTAAGGGGGAGTGTTGAAATAATGTAACTGCAAAGAGTATTCTAATTATTATTTGATATATTATTCATCAGATCAATCCCCATTGTGGATTGATCTTGTCAACTATTGTAATAGGACTAAATCCCCTTTTGTGGATTTGTCAAATGTTAATTATAATAGGCAGAATAAGAAGTCGGCCCCAACAGATATTAAAGAGGCCCCAGAATGCAATTAAGGTGGTTATAACCACCTAGTGGGAGAAGTCGGCCCTGCTAGTGAAGAGACACTTCACATGTGCCAGTCTAACATAAATAAGGAGGCTAGCGCCTCACTTAGACACACAACTCACTTGCTCATTGAGAGACAAGTTTCAAATATGTTGTTGGAGAAGAAGGAGAGAGAGAGTGGCGCATATCTGGGAGAGGACTTTCTGTATTTGTATTAGTTTAAGAGATCTCTTGGCATTGTATTGGCTATCTATATTAAGAAAATTGTGTTGGGTTTTCTTCCCCTAGAGGGTTTCCCAGGATAAATGTTGTGTCTCTTGTGATTGTGTATTTCTCAATGATCTTGGATTATGCTATTGTTATCTAATGAAATGCAAACAACTATAATAATGGCTTAAACATTAACAGAATAACCAACTTACTCATTAATCAACATTTAAGTAGTATTCAATTAATTTGAATTTACAGGTAACCAATTATATAAGACAGAAATTAATAATATTTATTTCATTTATTTAACATTCTACAATTCATTTGAATAATTAACTTACTCATTAATCAACATTTAAGTAGTATTCAGTGAATTTGAATTCACAGATAACCAATTATACAAGGAGGAAATTATACGCCAATGTTATTAGAATACAAATTGCATTTGTTTTTACATAACCAATATGAATCATTAAGCCTCATCATATAAGTTGCATATAGATACATATATCAAAACCACCATAAGTCATATGTCACCAAATTCTCATAAATCATAAGATCTCAACAAATCATGAAATTAGATACACATCTAAATATACATGTACTATTCTAAGCAAAGTAGTAGTCATTACAAAAACTCATATAAATAGATACTTCCACACAAGATCACACCACCATCCAACACAAAAATTCAAAGTTATGTAGACACTTGCAACCAATGCAACAACAATCTCTAATGCAAATCGCCTAGGGTAGGAGCTAAATTACCTTATAAAATTTTTCAATGAAAATGGATACCATAAAGAACAAATTAAGAAGACAATAAGAAAAGTGCAAATTAGGAAAAAAAAAAAAACAAGGAAAAATGTCCCAAAAATCACTCCCAAACATTAAAGGGATAATAGATGGATTGCTAAGATTTTTTAAAACAAATAAGATCACATAAAAAAAAAAATTAAGAAGGCAATAAGAAAAGTGCAGATTAGACAACAAAAACCAGGAATAAATGTCCCATAAATCACTCCCATACATTAAAGGGATAATAGATTGGATTGCTAAGATTTTTTAAAACAAATAACATCATAATAGCTTTTTCTCCTGTGGTCACCATCAAGAGTTTTGTTGACTCTACAAAATCCTTATTGCATCTAGACAACAAAAGGTTGTATATGCAATTCCTTGTTCATGCAACAACAACAAGGAATATATAGGAGAGATAATTTGCTCAGTGTAGATATATTTAAAAGAACATGCAACCGACATAGCAATGAACACCTAGCTAAACCAACTTTTTCTCAGTGTAGATCTATTTAAAAGAACATGCAACTGACATAACAATGACTACCTAACTAAATCAACTTTAGTTGAACACTCTCTTGACTCCACTCATCAAATTTGCACATAAAAGGAAACTAGTTTCCAAAGAAGAGCACTAGAACAAGAGAAGAATGAGGGAACTTCTAAAGATTGAAAAAAGCAACAACAAGGTGAATAGATATGATGGGTTGAATCTTAGAAAAACATGGAGGCATGTTATAAAGTAGCTCAATTTATATTAGAAGATACTCCACATATTTTATATATTAGAAATTGTATTTTTTGACATGGTGAGCCAACCACACTCTCCAAAAAAATGGAAAAAAACAAATTATGACATAACATTTGTTGATTAATTGGGTTGGTTGTCATTGATCTCAACCCTTGAATAAAGTTCGGTAGTGAATTATGGTAGCACAAAGGTTTGGGTAATGGACCCATGTTTGTTTGATGGATAATGGTATGAGTTTTGATATATTTGTTGGTAAAACTATTCTATATGGATAGCACATGTCATGTCATTTCCGATGGTATGTGGAACGTCACATAACTCCTCAAGGCTAGAGAGTTATGGCCATGTGAATTTGGAGAACCCTCATGAGTCATCTAGAAGCCCCAAAAGGTCAAAGTAGTCAAAGTGTTTGCAAAGAAAAAATTATTTAAATAATAAAGTGAAGTGATGAGTGTACTATAAGTCAAAGTAGATGCAAAAGAAATTATTTAAATAATAAAGTTAATGGAGAACTTACTAATTGTGGAAAGTGGTCAAGTTAAGTGGACAAGTGGTTAGAAGTGGGTTAGCCCTAAAATAAGGAAAGTGGGTTAAGATGGTTAGAAGGTAACCCATTGAGGAAGATACATGAAAGTATAAATAAGAGGCAAAGGTCTCTCATTTAATCACCTATTAAATACCATTGAATATCTATTTTTTGAAAGGTTATTTGGGCAGGTATTATTGATAGAAAAAAGTGTGGTAGAAAAATCACGGCAGGAAAATTGTGACAGAAAAAGTGCGGCAATAAAATCACGGCCGAAAAAGTGCGGCAAGAAAATCGTTGCAGGAAAAGTGTGGCAAAAAAAGTGCAGCCGGAAAATCGTGGCAGGAAAAGTGCGGCAGAAAAAGTGTGGCAGAAAAACCGCGGCAAAAAAAGTGCGGTAGAAAAAACATGGTAGAAAAATCGCAGCAGCAAAACGCTACAAGAAGAAAAAGGTATGGTTTTCATATGTGTAGTGTTGAACTTATGAATCTAGTTGAGGATTTTCCTTGTAAATCTATTGGATGCCCTCTTGGAAGTTTAGGGCTTGTTGTAGAATGGTTTTGAGGCAGATCTATTGAAGTATATTGTCAGTGCACTTTGTTTGATTTATTGTCATATCTTGTGGTGCATTGTGAGAGACACTTGTTAGTGGTATTGGTATATGATTGGTTTATGAATGATACATCCTCGAGGCTACATAAAAGTGAGGTTATGGCACATGGTTTGATGTAAGGGTTTATTTAATTTGGTTATGTATAGCGTGATGTATTACTAGAGAACTTTTGATGGTTATATTGGTATATGTATTTGGTATATGGTTGAGGTACATGTTGGGTACATGGTTGAGACAAGTAGTTGATGAGTTGGCACATACATGAGATGTATAGTTGATGATGTTGGTACATCTTGATGAGTCATAGTTGATATATAGTTGATGCATGATTGGTACATATTTGGTGCATGTTTGATGCACTCTTTGATGGTACAGGTTGGTTCATGGTTGATGCACTTATATATGGTACAGGTTGTTTGGTGTAGGTTGATTGGTATAGGTTTACAGTGGTATATCTCACAGTGATAGTGTGACAGTGGTTCCATCATTGTACTTATATTTTAGGGCGGTTGGATGGGGCAAGGACAGGTGGTTGTAGCCATCTTTCGGTTGTAGTCAGAGAACATAGGTGGTTGTAGCCTCCTAGTTGTAGCCAGAGAATTGAGGAGTTGGAGCTTCCGTCAGGTTGTATCCTGAGAAACTAGGGGGTTAGATCCTCCTTCCAGTTGCAGCTGGAAAACAAAGGAATTTGGTGCTTCCAATGAATGTAACTATTAAAGACATATAAAAAAAATCATTATGTGGTTTTCTCTCGCTTTGGTTTTCAATGTAAAAACACGGGTGTACTGTGTATGTGTATGATTGCTCATTTGTTCATAGTTTATTTACTCTGCAACTATTGGATGATAATGCTACATTGATATAAAACTTGCATTGTATGGTTAAAAAGTATTAAATTGCTCTATTACTGATTCACCCCCCCTCTCAGTAATCCAAGAATTGGTATCAGAGCAGGTTCCTTCAGGAATCAGTTTAACCACTGAAAGGTAGATCATGGAGAGAAACAACTTGTATAAAAATGGAATACAATAGTTTGATGGACATAAGTATGCATTCTTGAGAATAAGGATGAAAACATATATGCAGGCACAGGGATTTGAAATTTGGCAATCTGTAGTAGATGAATACAAAGAACCAGCAGTTCCGCCAATAAGTGAAAGAACAATAAAACTCAGTAAAAATAATTCCAATGCCACAGATGCACTTTTGAATGGTCTTGGTGAATAGTTATACACCAAATTTATACATTGTAAATCCGCTAAAGAGATTTGGGACAAACTTCTAAATATTTATGAATGAGATTCAAAAGTCAAAGAAGCAAAGCTTCAAACTTACAGAGGTCAGTTCGAACAACTAAAGATGAAGGAAGATGAGAATATTGCATCGTACTTCTTGCAAGTTGATGAAACAGTAAATGAAATCATAGGATTGGGAGAAGAAATTAAATAATCTATAATTGTTCAAAAGGTACTAAGATCTCTTCCTATGAGATTTGATCCTAAGATATTAGCACTAGAAGAAAGAGCAGATCTAGACTCAATAAGAATGGACGAACTACATGAATCTTCACAACATTTGAAATGAGAACTAAACAGGAAAATCCAGATATAAAAGAAGTAGCTTTCAAAGAATCCAAAAGGTTAAGCAAAAGGAAAAAGAACATAGCAGCAGCAGTGACATCTCGGAAGATGATGAATAAGTGGCCAACTTTGTCAAAAGATTGAACAAAGGAACCAACGTCAGATATAAAGGTAAGATTCCATTGATTTGTTTTAATTGTGATGGTATTGGTCATTTTTCTAACAAATGTCCTCATAAGAAAAATAAGAGGAATAATGAAGATTACTCAAATAACAAACAAACATATAAAAGAAAAAGAACCACAAAGAAATTTTTCAAGAAAAACATATGCACCAAAGAAGACATCTCCTCATCAGATGAAGATGAAGTCAGTGACAGTGAGACAGAAAGAGTTCTATTCATGGCAATAGAAGACTCTGATAAAGAATACACCAAAGAAGAATATGAAGAGGCAAAAGTTGACTATCGAGAAAAATTGTTGAGTTCCATTGAAGTTATAATAAGAGAAAAGAAGAAAAACAAGAAGCTACAAGAAGAACTAGACAAGAAAGAAGACACTCGGGAACTAGAACAAATGATCATGAAATTAAAGGTTCAAATAGAAGAAGACAAAAGAATTGAAGAAGCAATCAAAGAACAGTTAGAAGAAAGAGACAGGATCATTGGAAATTTGGAAGCATAGATTGTCACATTGAGAAAGGATCTTCAAAAGAAAAATATGCAGAAAAACTCAAAATTTTTGGATGACATTATCAGCAGTCAAAAACCTCATCATGACAAGTCCAGACTTGGATACAATCAGAAAGAAAAGGGATCAAGCTCCAAAGCAACAGAACAAGAAACATATCCAAAAATCTATGCAGAAGCAATCAAAGGGAATAGGAAGATTACAGAGACAATCCTCCACCAAGAAGATTCAAACTTCATAATCAATGATCGACATAAACAAATAGGCCTCGGGAAGAAGAAGGATTCATAAGAGTAACTCCTTTCAAAATATCTTCAACTCCCAGGTATCAAACTATCTTTTTGGTTTATGTTATGCATGCAATAATTTTGGAAACAAAGCTGTAAATTGCAGAGCTAATAGCACAAACATAAACAACTTTGGAATTCATACACAAAATGGCTATCCAAGAAGGCCTAGTGAAACACAGAGAATAAGCTATAAAAGGTTTGAATCATTGAGCACTAAAGTGGAATGCTACAAGTGCAACAAATTTGGATACATGGCCAAATATTGTAGAATGGCAATCTCTCCTAGAGAACCACAACAGATCAACAACATCCACATAAAGGAACTTTAGAAGAGAACATGGATAAGAAAGCATAATCAATATAGAAATGAAGAATGCACACTCTCTCTACAAGATAAGAAGAAGAAACTTGGTTGGTATGTTGACAGTGGCTATTCAAAACACATGACAGGTTATAAAGACAGGTTTCTTACATTAAGAAAGGAAAGAGATGGATCAGTCTTCTTCGGAAAGGATGATTCAACTAAAATCATTGAAAAAGGCACAATCAGAATTGGAAACAAGAATACCAAGGCAGAAAATATTCTACTAGTAGAATATATGAAACATAATCTTCTAAGTGTAATTCAAATGTGTGACCAAGGTCATAAAATTACTTTCGATTCACCAAAGTGCGAGATAATAAAAGAAGGTTCAGGAAAATTGATTACAATAGTTGCAAGAACTTCAAGCAACATATATGTATTAAGTGAAATTGGAAATGAAAAATGTTGTCTAGGAAAGNNACATATATGTATTAAGTGAAATTGGAAATGAAAAATGTTGTCTAGGAAAGGAAGATGAAGGTTAGCTATGGCACAGAAGAATGGGTCACATACACTTTGATAACCTTGTCAAGGTCATCAAAAAGGAAGCAGTTAGAGAAATGCCCCAGATCATGAAACCAACCAACACTTTATGTAAGCATTGTCAACAAGGAAAGAAAACAAAGACCATGGTCAAATCAAAGGAATATTCAATGACAATACCACTGGAAATTGTGCATATTGATCTAGTTGGACCAACTAAAACAAAGGGTTTAAAAGGTGATAAATACTTTATGTTATTATTTGATGATTATACAAGAATGATTGCAGTTTGTTTTCTCAGGAATAAGTCAAAAGATTTTGAAAACTTCAAGGTCTACAAGAAAATGGTTGAAAATGAAATGGATTCGTGAGATCGGAAGAG
>CBVK0100437138.1:0-12032 GCA_900067695.1 Picea abies | reverse complement strand
AATAGCCCTCCGATCATATTCAATTTTATCTGCACCGTTGGATGAACTTTTTTAATCTTTCCTTTAAATCAAGTTTCGACATTTCGGCATTCCTGTGGCCAAGTGTCTCGACACTTCATATCACGATCTTCGAAGCTCCAATACAGATCTTTTCTGCGCTAGCTCCTTCCTCTATATGACCATGGCCATGACCAAGCACTTATGCAAAAAGTGCTTTTCGCGAATTTGCATTTCGTGAGTCTGGAGATGAGGCATCTCAACTCTCCAAGTCGCGATCCCCGAAACCTCGAGATGGAGCTGAGATCAACGATCCATGATCTCGATGAATCTACGGTCCAGATCACAACGTGAATTTGCATCTCGCGATTCCTTCGATGGAGGTCCTTTTCACTCCAAGTTGCGATAAGCGAAACTCTGAAATGAAGCTTAGATCAATGGTCCACGATTTCGATGAATCTATGGTCTAGATTTCATTGTGAATTCGCATCTCACGATTCCTTTGATAGAGGTCCTTGTCACTCCAAGTTACGATAAGAGAAAATCTGAAATGAAGCTTAGATCAACGGTCCAGAACACACCTTGATTTGACAGCTGGGATTAAATCGTGATTTTACATATCGCGATTTCGATGGTTTTGTTTCTTACCTCTCCATGTTGCGATAGGCGAAGCTCCAAATTGGAGCTCAGATCAACGGTCCAGAACATACCTCAAAATGACGGCTGCGATTAAATCGCGATTTCGCATATCGTGATTTCAGTGGTTATGTTACTTGCCTCTCCAAGTCACGATAGGCGAAGCTCTGAGATGGAGCTAGATCAACGGTCCAAAACAAATCTTGATTGGATGGCTGCGATTAAATCGCGATTTCGCATATCGTGATTTCGATGGTTTTATTTCCTACCTCTCCATGTCGCGATAGGCGAAGCTCCAAATTGGAGCTCAGATCAACGGTCCAAAACAATCCTTGAACTGACGGTTGTGATTAAATCGCAATTTCTCATATCACGATTTCAGTGGTTATGTTACTTGCCTCTCCAAGTCGCGAGTCGTGAAACTCCGAAATTGAGTCGAATCAAACCAGATCAAGACTTGATCTGATGATCATCGGGAATTGTAGATGGAATCCAACGATCTGAAATGTTGCTTCTCCTCCCAAGTAGTCCCGATCAACACTTGTAAATGAGATCCAATCAGAAATGTCGCTTCTCCTCCCGAGCTTACATTGTTCTGCTTACCCTGATCTTGCCAACAATCCTTTGCACTATCTCTTCTGAGCTTATTCAAATCTTCTCTGCAATGACTTCTCATAATGCCCATCTATTATAAACTTTCTATACTCATGCCATCTTCATTGTTGTACTTTCCATCAATGAAAAGCATTCGATGTTTTTTAAATATTTGCCAACAATATTGAGAATGAAATAGAACACACATAGAAATATAGAGAGTACAACAATACAATGAAACCCAAATTTTATTAATGAATAAAATAGTAGAGTATTGTAGAACGCAAACTAGTTAGAATGGTGGTAGTTTGTCTCTGAAGAGAAAGAGATGTTGGCTACACTCATTTACAAAACATTTATTACAAAGAGGTTGAAAAGGGAATTTTATCATGAATCCTAAAAAACAAAGAGGAAAAAACCCTAAAAATCAAACCCCTAGCCTTAGAAGATGAAACACCAAAAGTATTGTGGGCCTCGAGGTGGTAATTTGATACATCAACTTCCCAGAGGCACAACTTTTGCATACGATCTCTATTTGGGGAACATGATCGCTCATTGGAAAGAAATATCAGAGGATTACAACTTTTGGTTGGGGCCAAGGTTTTGTTGGTGGACAACCCTACCCCTCGAATGTCCAAAAAATATCATTTAGGGCCTCAAAACGACCTCGAAAGTTTGGGACTCAAAAACTATAGGAAAATTTCCAAGAAGATAGAGAACCATTGAGTCAATGGAAGAGTTGGGTGGCCATTGATATCCACCTAGATCAACTTCACTACCACATGTCCCAATATAATAGGTCCACTTCACTACCACATGTCCCAATATGATAGGTTTGTTTCATTGCCATGTGTCCCAATATGCCAAAGGAGGGAATAGGGGATCAAACTTAGAAATATATGAGATAGGAATATGATGAATAATTTCATGAAATAATAATATTGGAAAATAAACTAAAATGTGTGCGGAGAAATAGGAAAATGATGTGTCCAGAGAAATAAGAGAGTGTAACACTTAGCAAATCATCGAGAAAAATGAAGTAAAAAGTGACTAAGTGTTAAAAGTGAAGTAAGGAATCATCAAAAGAAATGAAGTAAAAAGTGACTAAGTGTGAAAATTTAAGGAGTATGGAAGAAAAGATAAAATGGAAAATGAAATATGGAATTGGAATGTAGAAATGACTTAGAAATGGAAATGACTAATTATGGAAATGGTGTATGGAGTGTGAATATGACTAAGTAAAGTAATGAGAGAGTAAGAAGATATAGTATTGAGAGTAAGGAGAAGAAGGAAAATGACTAAGTATGGAATAAGGGGCACAATTTGAGTAATGTGGAGGACAAAATGGAAGTTGCGAAGGAATGAGAGTGTTGGGTTCTGCGCATGGGATTTAACTCGTAAATTGGATAAGTGTAGGATAGTAGTATAAGAGGACATGGTAAATGACACTTGGTATGGGAATATCCCATATTGAGGACATGGTAAATGACTAAATGTTGGGGTATTTCAAAAGATGGAGAAAATTGACATTATCTTGGGCATATGGCCTATGTTCTAGATTCAGTGAAATGTTGGAAAAAGTTGACACATAGGGCTATTCAATGAGAATATGGACACAATAAATTTACTTATTTTTAGTATCTTTTTATTTTCTTCTCTTTTTTTTATAAGAGAAACCATCCCCATTGGTGTTTCGTGAATAAGAAATGCAATATTGAAATTGATTTTGAATTCTTAAAACTTGTTGGGTCTTTATGATCAATAGGTGTAGTTTATTTGACACTTTCCAAATTTGAAAATTTTGGTCTCCATTTGAAAGAGCCATAAGTTCAAGTATGAACTCCAATCACCTAGTTAATGGGTGTCAGGAAAACACATCAACATGGTGTAGATAACTTTGACTCATCTATTATGACATGACCCAACCAACTTACATTAATATCTCCAATTATTTCCATCGATAACTTATTTTCTAAAAAAAAAACTTGCAAAACCTTATGCCAACCCATTGCCAGGGTCTCATGAAGTAGCTTTGATCAACATATATGGCACAACCCCACTAACTTAAATAAGTATGTCAAAATCTCTCATTTGGTTGTATCTCAAGGAGTATCAATAAATTTTAGTTATGAACTTTTTCAAGACATTTTGGATTATTGTTTGAATTAACACATTTCAATCGATTTAAAAAAAATGTATATAAGCATCATTCTTTATAAGGAACTTAGGAAAGCCATGAAAATTTTGTTACAAATGAGTTGTTAGGATATTAATGATGATTTTCTATTACAAAACGGGTTTCATTGGCACTTTTGACCGTTGTGGTAAAACAATTAAAGAATTTGAATAATAGCGATCCATTTTGCAAGGGTTTCAAAACTTTAAATTTGATGTTTGGTAATCACAATGTAAAGCAAGAAAAGTGCCAAAGACCAGAGGATTCCAACAAATTGTGTGACAAAATTTCTCTATAAAGAAGTTTTCAAATATTCATAAAATTGTTTTTAGGAAAAGCCATCACTTTATAGAGGACAAGTAGGAACACCATAACAATTGTAGAGGCTAAGATCCATAATAAAGGGGAATTTCCTCTCAACCATTAGTGGTTAATCTTCGTTGACAAAAAACTAGGACATAGGTACAATGGTCAATTATAACAAACACAAGGAGTTGACATTGCATTTAGTATTTTTCCTTCATGGTGGCATTAAGGAAAAGATGGCCTCCTCTTCTGATACTGACAAAGCACCAATATTAAAAGAAACAATCAAAGGTAAGCCAATTTATTTTAAGGACATTCTTATTCATTCAAAAGAAATTTTGGCTCCTACTAATCCTCCCTAGGGATCAACAATGTTTCTAACCCTTCCTTATGTGTGGAGAAGTCAACAATACTATTAGTTTTGAAACTTGATCTGGCATGGGTCAAGTCAAAAGAATATCATCATCTGATTTATAGGTTCAAGGACATGTGGTCATCACTTAAAAATTTCCAAACATGGATATACAGTATTATGGTTCCTTCCTATCAAATAACGTTGTAATCCATATGAATTCAAAAGGATGTTTCATTCTTGAATTTGTGTTTGAATGGAATAAAGTTACACAGGTCATTGTTAAAGGCCCCTATTTTATGGTCAAATTTAGTCTCTTTATGAAGTCATGGCATTTGGGTTCTAATTCTCACATGGAACCTTTAACAAATATCCTAATATGGATGAATTTTCCCAATCTCCCCATGGAATATTAGAGTACTAGTCTCTATAATCCATTAGTGATACTCCATGGAAGTATATTTTCCTAGTATTACCATAGCTTTAGAAATTAGTAGCTTGGTATCCTATACCTATTTCTAAATTTATATTTATGTTAGTATAAGTAGAGGTCGTGTTGACTAAATTGTGTTGGACAACATAGATCAAAGATGGAAAAAAAAATCACATTATGAAAATGATACCTTTTGAAGCTTGGTATCCTATACCTATTTCTAAATTTATATTTATGTTAGTATAAGTAGAGGTCGTGTTGACTAAATTGTGTTGGACAACATAGATCAAAGATGGAAAAAAAAATCACATTATGAAAATGATACCTTTTGATGCAGAATTTTTGTTTAGATCATGGAGATGTGGTGATATCAACCTCCCTGTCAAAAACCCACATATACAGAGTTAGAATAACCATGTTGAAGCTTCAGCACTCGAGTTTCTCTAACTCTTCAGTCAAGCCCTAAATCCCCCTTTCAACAGAGTTTCAAATTCTTTATTACTCGTGAGTCCCAAATCACTTCTCAAACACACGAAGGCGCTAATCTTAGCGCTTTATTGAATCAACACTAACCTTTTCTTCAGAACTCAAACATTTATTCACCAAGGTGTTAGGCCCCTTGTCCTCCATGTGACCATATTCTATAGTCGAGCTCTTATTGGAATTGACACTAAAACTTGAGCATTAAGCTTTCCATATGACCTTATGCCATAACCAACCACTAAGGAATCATCTTCGACCCTTCCTTTATCGAAATTTCAACATGCACAAAATAACACTACCCCAACGATGAACTAGACACTAGGGTGTGGCCACTTAACCTTCCATAAGACCACAAGCTCGAACTAGGTGCTTAAGCATCGCCGTTAGCCTTGGAGTATCTATGCATTTATGGGTTAAACTATCCCAATGATGTGTGGGTCTCCTACGAAACTAGACCCACTCTAAAACTTTCACTCCAATAAAATGTTTCCATGAGCCTTCTTCATAAACTGTTGATATTATTGTTGCATGCATTGTCGGTTTACTTTACCTTTATCATCGTCATTGGATATCACTAAGCGGACATCGTTGTCGGTGATCAAAACTGAGTGTCATCATCGGTGACCACTAATTGGACATCATCGTCGGCGATCAAAAATGGGTTTCGTCATCAAATATCACGTGAAGCTTGCGTCTCGGTGTAGTAAATCCCCCCAACGATGCAATTCCCTGACAATGTAACATGATCCATGATCAATCTCAATCGTCCACCTGGAAAACAGTTCTCTCGATCTAATCATTATCATCCATCTGAACAAGACCTTCATGCATGCCTCTAATCTGATGGGTTAATATCCCTCATTAATTTCTCCTTGCAGTCAATCCTCAACCGTCGATCTCTCGAAGCTTGTCATCATCGGAAATAAAAAGGCTTTGTAGTCTTGATCCAGCAAAGTCACGATGAGAAAACTCATGAAAATATAACTCTAATGGTATAAGGGATCTCCACTTTTTATTTGGAATGATTAAGGGTCAGGATTAAATCCCATTTCCACTGCGCTTATTTTTCATGATATGTTAACCTAACCTAGTGGCTCACTCTCAGCCAATGATCTTAAATAATTAGCAATCAATATTTAATCGCCTCTCCTCTACAACTTTGTAACTTTTTTGAAGGTTACAAACCCTTTTAATTTACCTTAATTCTATCTTTTGTAGTCTAAGTGTTCTAGATCTCTATATCGCCTACAAAATTCCTCTCCTCTTTGATCTGATTCATATCTATAACATAAGATCGGACCTAAACTCATCTCTCATATCTCGAATTCACCCTCATTTGCAAAATGATTCATTCATGGAAATACACACACTGAGTCCCAATTTATCCGGCATGGAATTACACACACACTAATAGGGAATAAACACAATCACAATGCTTTCATTATCTCAATCAATATACACGTTTATATAAAACCATTTCTCTTCCTGATTCCATAATTTGGGCTTCTTCCTTTGGCTCAATGTTTTGTTAATCGGCCTCTCCTCAACCTTGGCCTAATTCTTCACTAGTTTGGTCACCCTCCTTTATGTTCGATGGCTTACAATTTATGCATGGAAGCTAAAATTCTAGCTCAAGAAAACAAATTCCTAAAATCATGTAACTAATTACAACAATATCATTTCCAGCTCTCTAAGATTGATGAGGATCAATTTGATCGAATCCTCCTTACTTAGGAAAATCCACCTAATCCAACTAATTGCTTAAATAATACTTTTACATTATAATTAGGGAAAACAAACCCTATCCTTATAGAATATGATTACAACTTAGGAAAATATAATCAAATACATTAAGGGAACACAGTCCCTTTAGTAAATTCTATGACCCCTTTAGGCCTCCTCAAGATAATTCATTTATGATGGGAAATTCTCTTGCATCAGACTCCTAGGGTTAAAATTTCCATGATCTCTTGATCATGAGTCTTCATTTGTTGAATTTCTCCTTGGATCCCAAACTTTGTGTTGTTGTTCACTTGCCTTCCTTCCTTTCTACTTCATTGTTGTTGTCTTCAACCTTCGAGGATCCCATACTTTGCTTCATTGTTGTACAATTTGTATTTTCTTGCTGCTCTTCATATTCTACCTCTGGTATTTCCAATTGGAGATATTAATCAAATTCTCCCAATACTCATCCAATTCGATGTCCATTAATTTTCTTTGTTGGTACACATCCTTACTGAAACCTGTGTGCTGCAAATTTTCATAGAAACTTCGTATGGTTGCTTCCATCTCCTTGTCTTCATACCTTTGTCTTTCCTCAACTTCTTTAAATAACTGCTCACTAAATAAAAGGTTATGCAGCCAACATTGCATATCTCTAAGCTACATGCTCATTCTACGTGATTTCCAAACAAACTTTAGTCTTGGATCTTATTAAAATGACAAATTTGCAGTAAACCTTTTATACCTTTTCGTAAGGATTCCTCCATGATTATGCACCAATGATATTCAACAACATCATCATACTTCACTATCATTTCTTCTTTAGCAAGTTCCAGGATTGTATCATTACAGTCTTGCGTAACCCATTCCAATATTTCATGTACTTCATCACCTAAAGTATCCCCAAGCCAACTTATTATCCTCTTCACATCTTCATCCTCATCAGCATCTACATCCTTTGAACATGCATGGCCTCCCCTTTCATAGATTTTATGAGACAATGATGTATATCCTTTTGATGCAACAAATTTATGGATCTGTGTCTCCTCTATACCTCCATGAAGAAATTCTTCATCTTCCTCATCTCCTATGACATCTTTTGGTGGATGCCTATCTTCACAACCTGCAATCACACACAATTCATTAGTTTTAAAAACATGAGACTCATGAGTCTCTTCAGATGCTTCTAGCATCAATTCTTCATGTTGATCTGAACTTTCTTGATAGTCAATGAGACTCTCAACAGGGCTCTATTCAGCATCTTCATCATCATATTCTCCAAGTATTTCTCCTTGTTTTGGTTCACAAAAGTGAGTTGTTGGTCCTGCTTCCAAGGACTTTATGTACTCATCTTTTTTGAGTTCTTCCTCTCTAATCCAAGCATCCAATATATGCTTCAAGCTCTGTCTCAAATTCCTCACATATATTTGTACAATAGACCATTTGACCTTCTTCTTCACATTCCAACCTTGTCTCAAGTTTTCCTTACTTTCCTGTAGAAGCTCCCTAATTATATTGAGTCTTTCCTTTAACTTGAAAAACTCTTTGTCAATTTCCTCTTGACTAATCTTCTTTCTGTGAATTTCTCTAGCATTCTATTTCCTATGGCTATGGATTTCTGCTAAACCTCTATCGTGAATATCAGTAGTCATCTCCAGATCTTCCCTATGTGATCTTCTCCTTGCCCACTATGAGTTGCATCAATCCTTTCCTCTATGTAGCAATCTCTACACCTTATCACTCAATACCTCATTAAGCTTTCCTCATGAGCTTAAAATTTTGGTATCATAGGTTCTCTCCTCTTGAATCTTCTAAGCATCCTCTTCTCTTCTCTGGCTCTGCATATACTCACACTCTTATAAGAACTTATATTGTTCTCCTTACTTCCAATCCTCAACTGGAAGTGTTTACAGCATCCCTTGCTGTAAGGTTCTTTCTACCATGAGATTCTTCACTTGAGAGATTCGCTTGATCCCTCTTCCTCTATTCATGATATTTTCCTCCAAACACCTCTTCTACTTTTTGGTTGGAATGGCCTCAACTCTGCAATCTCAAATTTCCTCTACTGAAATTTTTCTCTAACACACAAAATATTCATTTCAACGAATTAAATTTAAAATACATACCTTAACCCCATATCTCTTCTAATATGTACCTTGTCATACATCTACACATGCTTCCTTCTGCAATTTCAAATTTGCACATTTCCCTTTCTTACTCGGCTCTGTATTTATTACAGAACTCGGAAGAGTGTTACTATGCTCTAATACCACTTGATGGTCTAAAGAGGCGTGAGATATTTTTTCCTTTTCTGATACCACTTGATGGTGACCTCCCGGTCAAAACCCCACATGTACAGAGTTAGAATAAATATGTTTCAACTTCAACACTCTAGTTTCTCTGACTCGTCATTCGGGCCCTAAAATTTCCTTTCAAAAGACTTTCAAATTCTCTCTTACTCATCTGTCCCAAATCAATTCTCAAACACATAGAGGTGCTAATATTAGTGTTGTCTTGAATTGATGCTAACATTTTCTTCAAAACCCGAATGCTTATTCCCTGGGGTGTTAGGACCTTTATCCTCTACGTGACCATATATTATAACTGAGCACTTATTGGAATTGGCACTAAAATTTAAGCATTGATCTCTCCACATGACCTTATTCCATAACCAATCGCTAATTAAGCATTGATCTCTCCACATGACCTTATTCCATAACCAATCGCTAAGGCATCGTCGTCGCCCCTTCCTTTATTGGAATGTCTACATGCACAAAATTACACTACCCTGACAACGAACTAGATGCTAGGGTGTGGGTGCTTAACCTTCCATAAGACCAAAATATTGAACCAAGTGGTCAAGCATCGTCGTCGAACTTCGAGTATCGATGCATTCCTGGGTTAAACTGTCCCAATGATGTGTGGGGCTCCGATGAAACTAGACCCACTATGGAACTTCCACTCCAAGAAAATTATTCCACAATCCTTCTTCCCAAACCATTGATCTTGTTGTTGTATACATCGTAGATTTAGTTTACCTTTATCATTATCATCGATGATCACTAAGCATGCATCCTCATCACCAATCAAAATTGGATGTCATCATCAGTGACCACTAAGTGGAAATCATCATTGGAGATCAAAACTGGGTGTCGTCAGTGGTGATTATGTGAATCTTGCATCCTAGTGTAGTAAATCCCCCTGATGATGCAATTCCCCAACGATATAATAGGATCCATGATCGATCTCAGTCATTGATGTGAAAAATGGTTCTCTCGATATAATCATTAATTTCCATCCGAACAAGACCTGCCTACACACCTATGATCCACTGGATCAATCTCCCCCATTAATTTCTCCTTGTGATCAATCCTCAATCGTCGATCTCTCGAAGATTTTCATCGTCAGAACTAAAAATCCTTTGTATTCCCTATCTAACAAAGTCACGATGAGAAAAATCCCAACGATATAAATCCAATGATCCAAGATATCTCCACCATCGATATAGAATGATCAAGGGTTGGGATTAAATCCTATTTCCACTACACTTCCTATTCACGAGACTTTAACCTATCCTGGTGGCTCACTCTCAGTTGTTGATATTAAATAATTAATGATCAAGATTTAATTTCCTCTCCTATACAATAATGTAACTGTTATAGAAAATTTTACCTCACTCCATGCATATTTCTTGGATCGCCTTCCATTTCACTCTACATACTTGAAGTCCCCTTTTTGTTCACTCCAGAGCTAAAAATACATATTTTTGTACACATATGCAGCCTACCAGTTAGAAAACTAGTGTATATGCAGGTTTCTCCACTACAACCTACATACATCGGGTTTGGTGCTAAAAAATTAAAAAAATATGTCAAGTTTCCATGCCATGTCATGAGATCCATGATCCTTGACCTTCCATATACTAGAAACGCTATGACTCAAACTGTCAACTCCATTTGGAGGCTTTAAATTGAACCATATCCAAGACTTATACAATCGAAAATTTAACATTGAGAGCAAAGACACTCTGAAGAAATTTCACTTCATATTGAGTCTGCATCCCTTTCTCCTTGAAAGTTTGAACTTCTTGTGTTCAACCACCAAGATCTTCCTATATTTTGATGGAGAACCTCATTGACTACTGCATGTGAGATTTCCTTTACGGAGGATTGAAGTGATGGAAGCCCAGCTGGAAGGACTTATTTTCTCGGTTCTGATATATGTCGTTACAAAAGTTTGTCACCTATGTACTTCTGTTGATTACATTAATAGAAATACTATTCATGGGTGTATTTGTCATGTATGTTAATGGATTATGCTAATTTATATGATGATATTATATATCATCACCACAGGCTTGCATATCTTGGTTTTTGAGGACAAGTTTCGAGTATAAATATTTGGGTCGTGTGCTCAAAAATGGTCTTCTTCGAACATCTGAACGAGGTAGGATTCTAGCCTTGTCTTGTTAGCATTTCATTTATATACAATATTTGAGATTAGAGTTGATATATGGGTGTCGTTCCCTCTATTATGGTTTTACCCTAGCCATAGAGAGATTTTCCTAGTAACATAATTGGCGACTCCACTGGAGAGATCTCCTTTTTAGGGGTATTGAGTGTTTTTTCTCCTTNNNCCACTGGAGAGATCTCCTTTTTAGGGGTATTGAGTGTTTTTTCTCCTTGATTTTCTCTCTGTTTGTTTGAGTTTCTATGTCGCTTGTTGCTTGGCATCCAATATTTTTCCTTGCATCTAAATTTCTTGGCTTAACCCTTGCCCTAGCAATGTCTTATTTGGTATACACAGGTTTTTCCTTGACATTTGCATACATACGCGAGTTGTCTATCTTTAGGGAGCGTATATATGCGTATGTTCCCTGAACAAACGCGTACATCATCTCTTAACTCTTGTTGGCTCAGTTTGGTATTTGATGGGTAACTTTTATTGGTTGCTGAGTCTTCTTGGATCCCTATTCTGACTGTTAAGTGCCTATAGAGTGATAGGAAGCCTTTTATTGTTGAATTTTTGGGTGAACTCCTTTCTTGTCATATTTCTCATTTGTTGTCCTTACATACTGGTATCTGTAGTTGCTTCTTGGTGTCCTGCTTGGCTTGTATTTTTTTTTCTTGCAGTAGGGCCTGTCTATGAGGTTGTTATTCGGTCTTTGCATTTTCTTGTCATTATATCAGAAATACAAAAATATTTGCTTACTTTCATTTTACTTATGGCATTTGTACTTTTGGTTATTTTGCATTGATTTTGACACATTTGAAAAGATTTCAATTCATTGAACTTGTAGAGATTACATTGTGGAAATAACATTTAGAAGCATA
>CBVK0100437137.1:633-12033 GCA_900067695.1 Picea abies | reverse complement strand
TAATTGATGAGTTTTTGTGCAAGAGGGAAGTTTTGGGAAAAAGATCCCCACACTCATTCATCCCCCCTCTAAGTGTGGTAGGTGTGTCCAACAGTACTTTTGAAGAATTTAAGATTAATAAGAAAGCCTCCACCACTGGGACAAAGGCCCGAAGACGTAGGCAGCCTTGTCGAACTCCGTTAACAATCTTGGAGTTATGGTTTGTTGTTCTTAATGTTTACTTTATGTTCTATATTATTTATAATGGTTGCAACATTCTTTCATTAAAATCTTCTTCTTCTCATAAATTCCTAAGTGGTAAATCAACTCATGCATAAACTTAACCAAAGTATTTAAAAGATCATTTTCGTATCAAGTGGTATCAGATAAGGTTGAAAGTTGGTTGTTTGAGTTTGCATGATTTCTAGGGAGAAGCTAATTCATGGTGAAGGATATGTTGTAGAAGGAGATCCAGATATTGGATCAAGAAAGAGGACATCCCAAACTAAGAAGATGGCATCTGAAGAAGGCCTTTCTCAAAATGAAAGAGGGTTTCAAAGAAATTTTGTTTCCATGTCGGAGATGGTAAAAGTGTTGTATGATGATTACTTGGAACAGAAGAGACCTTTTCAAGGGAATCTTCAAAGCAAGCCAAAAGTGAAGAAGGAGAGGATCCTCCAACATCTCCTCCTTCATCTCCATCATTTTCTTCTTCTTCAAGTACAAGTTAAAATTATATTGCAAGAAAACATTCTCATAAACATAAGCCTGATATGCCATTACTTAAACTAGATGTAAAATTTGTTTTTCCTATGTATGATCGTGAAGTTAATGCTGAGAAATTTGATAACTGGGTTAGATAAATGGAAGTATATTGTAATTTGCAGCAAATCAAATATGATGCAACCAAAATAAGATTAGCATTGCTTCGTCTTGAAAGAACAGTTATCATCTAGTGGCAAAGTAAAATGCAACACGGAACTTAGAAATTTGGTAACATTTTTCCATCATGTCATGATTTTATTTCCACACTTAGAAAATAGTTCTATCCATTGGGATATAAGGAAAAGGATTTAATTGAATGGAAAAGTCCTAAGTTAAGAAAAGAACAGTCGATGCAGGAATATGCAGATGAATTTTGTAAGATGTATTTGATGTTAGATGTTCCATTAACTACACAAGAAACTCTTATGAAGTATATAAGAGGTTTTCCTGCTTGTATTCGTAATATTGTTTTTATGTTTGGACCTACTAATATTGATAAGGTTTATGTCCAAGAAACGTATATTTAAGCAAGGAAAACTGGAGTTGGTGTATCAGGGGAATCATCTCTAAAGAAAGATGGAAAAGGAAAAGGGAATGGGAAAAAATCACATTCAATGATAGTGAAGGAAAACAAGATCTCTTGCAAGCATTGCAAAAAAGAAGGGAATGATGATGAGAATTGCTGGCAATTGTACCTAGAGAAGAGACCGAAGTGGTTCAATGAAAGGAAAGGGAGGCAAAAATTTGCAACAACAACATGACCAATAGACTTGGGGTATGATTCAGATGATGAGTCTAAGATCATAGCAGTTGGTTTGGTAGGTAAAATTGGTTATGATTTTGATTCAAGAAGTAACGTGTTTCATATAAGGGTCATAATGAAACATACTAAGATCAATACATTGATAGATAGTGGATCTCAATCTAATTTAATTTTAGAAGAAGTGGTTAAGAAATTGGGATTAAACACTAAGATGCATTACAAACCCCATTCACTAAATTGGATAAGAAAAGATCATAAATTTCCCATAACAAATAAATGTATCATAAAGTTTGCAATTACATATAAGTATATGGATGAAGTAACATCTGACGTGGTACCGCTAGAAACATGTGGAATGGTCTTAGGAATCCCTTATTTATATGATCGCAAAACAATCTTCTACATGGAACATAATCAATATCACTTAACCAAAGAAGAAAATGAATATGTTGTATGTGCTCATCACATAAAAGCAAATCAATCTCTTCTAACAATGGAACAGTTAAAGAAGGCAACTTATGCAAGCAATACACCTATAATTGTGCTAAGTAAAACAGTTGATCTTAAGCATGAACATGAGATGGTTGTAGAATGGAAGTTCAATCATACTTTGCTTCAAGATAAGTTAATATCGTGCAAGCACATAAAAAATATGGGTTTAGTTTCAGTCATATTTCTGATGTTATCACTCCTAATGTTTTCTATATGGATGGTAGTGGATTCAGTAAGATGTAAACAAGATCAAATGACTAACAAAATGTTTTTAGTTGTCATGGTTATTATGCAATTGATTATGATGTGACAGATGCACATGACATAGTTTAAAGACAAAGGACAAGTGGGGAGGCCTATCCCTCACTTGATCACTGTTTAATATCCTTTTGGAGGACCAAAAGGTCTTAGTGGGGAGGAATGATCCAAAATGGATCCAGGAAGGCCTAAACATAAAAGTTCTCAGAATTGACTGAAACCAATGTCATTGCGTCAGCCTCATCATGCATATTCCAGCCATATATTGTTTTATGAAAATGGACACCGTATGCGAAAGTTATCGCGTTCTTGATTTTTGCCAAAATAGGCAAAAAAAAGTCAAAGTCAACTAATGATGTCAACATGATGTCAAAAATGACATGGTAGATGATGTTAGCATGTTGACGTGGCAGCACTAGAGGCTGACATGTGGCATACAAATTTGGCACTTTCAGGATGAGTTGGCATGGTACAGATTTGACACGTAGACTGTACGGATGCTGAAGTGGCAATATGTATGATGATGTGACCCAGTGATAGTTCGACACATCGTAGTATGGAGATGACTATACATGCTGATAAGAAAAGGACATGGTGATAGGTGGCAAGCTCTGAGCATGACACATGGCGTACAGGATCACTGTGCAGTTGAGTTGGCGTTGATTGTACAGGTGACTGTGTTGGTGACTAGACATATGGTGACCAATCATAGGGTGACACGTGGCCCAATCACAGGGCACCACATGGCACCCCGGATGAGGTCAAGGTCGCCTGGTCAAAAAGTTTGTTGCGCTCCGCTAGGATCGAACCCTTGACCTCTTGGGCGACCAACGAACTACATACAATGTTCCAACCATCTGGTCCAATGTTGTTTCTTAACCACCATATGGCACATATATCATTTAAAGTATATGTTGGCGCCATTTTTGGGATAAGCCTTGGTCATCAAGGGGCTAGCCCACGACCAGCACGCTATGACTAGGAGCAGAGCACGGGTGGGATGACACTTGGTGCTAGTCCAAGGCCACATGGCACTCACCATATGACCAGGCCAGAGGACTAGGGCACAGACTTAGAGCGTGGCCATATGGAAACAACCCATACGAACAGCACCTGAATAAAAGGGGCCAGCACGCCAATTTTTTCCAAAGTGGGTTTTAATCCATAGTTTTGATATTTTTGTTGATTTTAGCCTATTATATGGAGATTTTTGCCCCTTTTTGAGGATCTGGAGCCCTTTTTGAGGCCAGATCATTGGGGGAAGTTGGGAGGAGAGCCCCAACTCAGAATCTATAAAAAACAGAGGTTCTTGATAGCATTAAGAGGTTAAAAAACAATAGAATGTTGAAGAGAGTGGAAGCTTAAGTCATTTTTATGCAGGGAAGCCATTGAGGAAGAGAACTTTGGAGGCCATTTCCGGGAGCTACGCTCAACCTTTTTCAGTGCTGTCAGTTGTGTTGGATTCTTGAGTTCAAGAAGAACACAACCATACAAATTTGTAATCTATTTGATTCATTTATGACATGCGTTTGAAGCATTGAATATTAATAAGAAATCATCTACCACTGAGACAAAGGCCCAGAGACGTTGGCAACGTTGTCGAACTTCGTTAACAATATTGATTTTATGGTTTGTTGTTCTTCATGTTTAATTTTTGTTATGTATTCTTTATGATGACTGCAACATTTTTTCATTAAAATCTTCTTCTTCTCTTAAATTCGTAAGTGGTAAATCAACTCATGCATAAACTTAACCAAAGTCTTTAAAAGATCATTTTCGGATGTGAATTCTTAAAACACCATGGGTTGAAAGAATTGATCATCTTTGTGACACTATGGGGTTGAAGATGAAAAAAACTCTCTTAGATTGTCTTATGTACACCCACATTAGATCCCTCTTTCAAAATATATGTTACAATACCAAACTTCCTAACATTTTCACTCATAAAAGCTATGATGATTTAATAACACTTTTCTTAAAGATTGTCAAGCACAAAAGTAGAATTTAAAGAAACCCAAGTAATTTACTTACCTTACATAAGGTTCAATAGAGTAAATTTGGTTTCTTTATCATCATCATAACCATCATAAAATAATTGAAAGAAAAAAAATCTTATCCTAAATAGGTGTTCTCTACATCTCAAAATGAAAGAGATATGTAATTCCTTTAGTTTTTATATGTTGACACTTGACATTTAAAGAAATATTAATAACATATATATATATATATATCAACTAAAAGTAAAAATTCTTATGATTACAACATTTCAATGGTTTGCTCCTTAATATGAGGGAGATATATAATTCATTTTGTGCTCAACATGGAATTGGGACATGATATATATATATATAAACATTTTTATTACATTGGAAAAAAACTTAGAAAATGTTTACACTTTTAAAGATTTGATCCCTCTCTATACATAATAAATTTATAGTTAAAATGCATGTTTTAAAAAATTTTCAAAAAAATGACTTAAGATATGATATCTCTCTTCCAATAACTTTTTTAATATAATTAAAGTGATTAGGCGTCAATTATAACAAAGTCCTCATGAAACTCGATATACCTTTGGTAAGGTTTACATTTTATGTTCAAAGTGCTAGGGATGATATTATGAGATTTTTTGTAGATTAATTTATTAATTTTTTTTAATAAGAAAAAACGTTTTTTAATAAAATTAAAATAAATATTTGTATTATAATATAAGATTTAAATTAAAATAATAATAAATTTAATATTATCTAAATAATAAATATTTTTAATTTTTTTAAAGTATTTAAGAGATTAAATCAAATGATTATTTAAAAAAAAAAATTTATTTAATATTTTTTTCTAAAATATATTATTTATAAAAAAAAAAATTGTTTTTTAAATATTTAGAGTTATTTTTTATAAAAGATATTATTTATAAAAAAAAGATGTTTTTTTAAGTATTTAAAGTTTTGCATTTCAATTTTTCTGTTATACAACAATCATTAATTTGAAAAATAATATATTTAAAAGTAGTAGAAAAGTTTAAAGTAGATTTGGTATACATTTTATTAATACTATTGAAAATTAGAATAAGGAGTGGGGAATGATATACTTATAGAGAAATCCAATTGAATTTGTGTTAAACAAAAGATTCATTATCTACTAGTGAAAATTAGAATAAGGAGTGGGGAATGAGCTACATGGTAGAGAAATCTCATTGAATTTGTGTTGTACTATTAACATGTTAGGGAATGGGAAAGTTAAAGGAAATTAATGGATGAATTTATAAGCTTTAACCATGTTTAGTTATTTAGGAGTTATTTTCAATAGAGTGTCTTAGATTAGAAGAGTTAATAATTCATTTTGAGTTGAGAGTTGTTGTGAAATGGTTGTACAATAATGTTATTTCTAAGTTTAAGAACACTAAAGGTTGGTAAGAAAATAATTGTTATATAGGACTTAACCAAGGTTGTCCCTTATTATCTACCCTTTTTGTCATATATATTGACAAGTAAAAGGATTTTTTGGAAAAAGTCTGACACTAATTGGTATAGTCATCATCCTTCTTCTTTACACCAATGATATTGTTTTTATGGCGCAAAGACCTTATGATCTCGAAAAGCAACTAAAAATTCTCAAAATTTTCTTCTCTAGTAAGGGTATGATTATCAACATGGAAAAAAGGAAGGTTATGATAATTAAATCCAAAAATATTACTTATGCTAATTTTTTGTATGATAATAACAACTTGGAGGAACGGAATTTAGACAAATATCTCATAATTGATCTTCATCACAAGGGTAACTGGAACTATAGCATTGAGAAAAGGATAAATAGAAAGTAAAAATTTTATTATGCACTCAAAAAAAATTGTATATCAATGGACCTTTCTCTATGGGATAAGAAGAAACTCCCTTTTGAGACTCTAGTGAGTATTTTTATCTCATATGGTTGTGAAGTTTGGGGGAGGAGGATCTCTAGAGAATCATGGAGAAAGACAACAAATCCAAAAGTGTTTTATAACTTATAATCTCACAATTAAAGGCAATGCACCCTATCCTATCCTATCCTATCCTATCCTCCTCATAGAAGCTAGTCTTTCCCTAGGTACCTAATGTACAAGAACAAGATAAACAACATGGAAAACAAAAGGCTTCCTAATATTGCTTTAAACTCTAGTCAAAACCATGGATTGGTATAAAGATATCAAGTCTTGGCTAAATCATTGGGGAATAAAAGAAAAGGTCACTTTGGAGAATAATGATAATATTATACTATTACATCTAAATTTAATGAGAAATTGTGGTGCAATAAAGAATTGGAGAATTAAAAAAAATTAAGAAACTTAAGAAGAGGAAAGTATCTCTTTGTTTTAGGGTAAAGATAACGTCAATAAATAATCAATATTGCCACAAAAGAATTTGTATCCTTGTGATATTAAAAGGGTTGTTGAAGATAAAAATCACTTTCTCTTAAAATGCATATACTCATGTTAGATCACAATTTCAAAACATTTATTACAATACAAACAGTCCTAACCTTATAACTTATCAAAATTATGGTAAAGCTTCTCTTAAAGCTTTCCAACACATAAATAAACTTTAAAAAAAAAAACAAATTATTCTTTACCTTTCTTAATTTAAACAGCCATTTTGGAACTATAACTACAATAGGAACAATGTAAATCATTCTTGAAATGAGTTTAAATCTGGGTTTTATCAATTTAAAAAAAAAATCAATTCCAAAGAAAGATCAGATTTGTTGAGATTTGTTGAGGTGTAAACTTTTCTCCAATTTTGAGAATTGAGAATCTGATTCCTCTCCATTCTTAATAAAACTGAAGTTAAGATGAATTTAAACAAATTACACTTCAATTGTAAATTGGTATGCAAACCGTGAAAAAGAAGTACAAACAGCATGCCTATGAAAATAAAGAGGATTACAAGTGAATATCTTGAAATCAGTATTCATGGCAAGGGCTTACAACTAGCCACACGATTTCTACATTAACTGTTCTTCATGGAATCATCAGGGACGCTAATTGTGGGTTCCAGGGAAGGGAATACAGGGAAAACATCGATAGAGCTCCATGGATACAGGTCCACAAAGCACAGGTTTAGCAACTCCACAACTCCATTTTGTTTTTTCAATCACAATCTCGGGACGCATATTTCCATAAAAGATGGACAGGTGGAAGTTATTAATTAATACTCTGAGTATATGCTAGCATCTTAGATTTTTAAAGTGCTACTGCACAGACAGAGACGAGGTGCTCCAGAGTCCATAATAGAAGACAGAAGTGAGCATGTAATGTTGCTATAAGAGGACACCTCTGTTTTTTAATCTCTTTATACACTAAAAAAATCCGAGTTAAAAACCGATCTATTCTAATAGATTGCAACTTTTAAAATCCGTCCTATAAATGGGTATTCTGAGTATGGCTTAAACTTACCCAGTATCCAGAGCAAATCGACAAAGCTTGTATAAATTGAAAAGGGTTTGACCTAGACTTTGTGCTGTGGAGGATCCAGCTTCCATTTCTGGGTTAAACCATCCGTCCTTACATGCTAACTCTCTGAAAATGAAAACGATAAATTATATACAAAATGCGATATGCAAATGATATTCAGAAGAAAAAAAACTCATAAGAATAGGGGGAAAGATGTAATATCCTTAATGCTTATTCAAATAATATTCATGCCCAAAAAAACTCATGAGAAGAAGGGGAAGAAATTTACGGTGCTTGCCGATCCAACGACCAGAGCGCAATATAAGTCCAGCCTAAAAGTATCACTATGCTTCTCAATATTTCTCGCAGGGTTTGGCTGTCGAAGTAGAAAATGAAGTCCATCATCTCGATAACGATAACTCACAACTTGAGGAGAAGCAAGCTCTTAAAGAAATTCAAATCGGGTAAAGCAAAATTGAAATGGATAGACGGGTAGGAAGGTTGTGGCGATTTGGGATTTAACACATGGGAATGGGGTTTAAGATTCGGGCAGAAGGAGCTAGTGGGAACGCGGGAAATATAGTATCAAACATAGTCGTTGGTGGGAACGTGGGAAATGTCTTTTCAAACATAGTCGTGGGCCGTGGCCGCTTGAAACTGCTACAGGATTTTGGATTTGAATTGGAGGTCGTCAGACTCGTTTGTTCGATTGGCGTCAAGGGAGCCGCGGCCGCCATGACCAGGAAGTTGGAAGCCTTTGAATCACCAGGCAAAAGGCCTTTACAGGTACACGCCTCTTATTTGCTAAATAAGAATCAATTACAAGAACAAAATTGAGAACGAATTTTATTTAAAAAAAGATTAAACTAACGAATTCAATTTAAAAAGTTTAAATTTCGATTGGCCTCAAGGGAACAGGGAGCAGCAGGCGTCAAGGGAGCAGGGAGCAGTAGCGGCCGCCACGACCAGGAAGTTGGAGACCCCAGGAACTGATTCTGACGGCCCATGGGAAACCGGGCTTGAATCGCCGGGCAAAAGGCCTTTATAGGTATAAAGATATTGAGAACGAATTTATTTAATAAAATATTAAACTAATACAGGTTTTTTACAGTTTATTGTGGGAGAGTTCTCATCACTTATATAATATTAAATATATATATATATATATATATACAAATTTGTTTAAATTTTGTTTTTACACTATCAATCTTCTTAATTTTTTAACTCAATAAAAGTATGGTGATTTTGGAAAACTTCTCTTAATGTTTTTGGAGCACAGAAAAATTAAAACTAAATGAAAACCACAAATTAGATCACTCTCATATCTAACTGGATGTCAAATCACCTTCAACCTCAATTTGCTTATCCATGAAACAAACTTTAAACAATATTCTATTTTTAATAGATTCTAGATGTTTCTTCATCATTCTAACATCCCCCTTTAATTAAGAAACAGATTTTCTATGACACCTAACTTGCTTCTAAAAATTTTAAACTTGAGTTTACCAAGAGGTTTGGTAGATATATTAGCCACATTATCATTGGTATTACAAAATATCAAATAAATTTGTTTGATTCAATCTTCTCTCTCACAAAGTGATGTTGTAGCTCGATGTGTTTTGATCTTGTGTGATATATTGGATTGTGTGACAATTTGATAGCACTTTGATTGTCACATTTAATGCATGTTGGACCATTTTCCTTCTCTTCGACATTTGCAAGAATTCTCCACAACCAAACAGCTTCACAGGTGGCACTGGTCAAGACTTTATATTCAAATTATGTTGACCAAAAAGAAACAGTAGGTTGCTTCTTGCTACTCCACGATACAACCCCTGATCCTATATGAAATGCATAGTCTGAGGTAGATCTTCTATCATCAGAATTTCATGCCCAATCTGAATCATAAAAACATGTTAGATCAACATCAAATTTATCAGTATACATAATACCAAAATTTATTGTTCCTTTCAAGTATCAGAGTATTTTCTTTGCAGCTTTCCAGTGACTCTTTGAAGGCTTAACCATGAACTGACTAAGGATGCTAACTGAGTATGCAATGTCTGACCTTATAGTGCTGAGGTATTTCAAAATTCTCACCAATTGATGATATAAGGTACAATCTACCTCTTTAGATCCATCTTCCCTGTACAACTTTGCATTCTGTTCTAAGGGAGTTGACATAGCTTTACATTCACTCATGTTGAAAATTTTAAGAATTTCTTTTGTGTATTTACTTTGAGTGATCAATGTTTTACCAGACTCTCTCCAAACCTCAATTCCTAAACAGTAATGCAATTCGTCGAGATCTTTCATTTCAAATTCTCGAGACAACTGAATTTTAATTTCTTCAATTAACTTGCATGCACTGCCTGTAATAATGAGATCATCCACATATAAAGATATTAAAGATACATTTCTTTCTTCATCTTTCTTAACATACAGATTAGGATCATTTTTGCTTTTCACAAACCCATTATGATAAAAGAAGGTATCTATCTTTACATACCAAGATCTCAGTGCCTGTTTCAAACCATATAAAGCTTTCCTTAACCTGCAGACTATATTCTCTTGTCCTTGCTTGACGAACCCTTCAGGTTGAACCAAATAAACCTCTTCTTTTAAATCACCATTCAGAAAAGAAAATTTGACATCTAACTGATATATTTTCCAATTATGTTGTGTAGCTAAGGCAATCAATACTCTAATTGTATTCAATTTAGCTACTGGTGCAAAAGTATCTTCATAATCAATTCCCTCCCTTTGTGAATATCCTTTTGTAACTAATCTTGCCTTATATTTGTCAATGCTACCATCTACTTTAAATTTATATTTATACAACCATTTTCTTCCAATAGGGACTTTGTTTTCAGGGAGTTCAACTAATTCCCATGTTTGATTTTTCATAAGGGAATCATATTCATCATTCATAGCATTTCTCCACTCTTCATGTTCTTTAGCTTGATCATAGTTTACAGGTTCTACAACATTCATTACATGAGACATCAATGCATAGTTTTTATACCTTATAGGTGGTTGAGTTTGAGGTTATGACCTCATTGGTCCTTTACTGCTTTCATCTCGTCTCTTGCTCTATGGTGACTCTTCTCCACTTGATGTACCCTAACTGCTTGAAGTGTCCATACTATTTTCATTTCGTTCTTGAACCTGTACATGTTCATGTTTCTGTTTAACCATTGCATCTATTTTGACATATTCATCACTATCATTATGCCAAGCATATGCATCATTCATTGTATCAAATCTATCTGCATTCTCATGAAACATCACATCTCTACTTGCAAACAATTTATGTGAACTGGGATCAAACAATTTGTATGTTTTTTTATCAGTATAATACCCAATAAAAACACACTTTATTGACTTTGCATCAAGTTTTATTCTCTCATCCTTTGGAATATGTGCAAAGACAGTGGATCCAAATACTCTTAAATGATTGACATCAAGTTTATAACCATAGAGAATCTCAAAAGGAGTTTGGAAATCTAATTTCTTAGTTGGACTTCGATTCTTTAAATAAAGTGCAATATTAATGGCTTTTGCCCAAAAACCATTAGAAATGTATTTACCTTGAAGCATACTACGAGCACACTCCACCAGTGTTCTATTCCTTCTCTTAGCAACACCATTTTGTTGAGGTGTATGAGGTACTATAAATTGTTGTTGGATCCCATGAAATTTACAATAACTTTTAAAT
>CBVK0100437135.1:0-12035 GCA_900067695.1 Picea abies | reverse complement strand
TTCATTCATGGTATGTTATTGTAATAATTATGGTTAGTGATAAACATATATCATGAACTGTCCTTGAAATTAAGTACGGGGAGTTACCATGGCTTAGTAATTGGGCATTGAATTTAGTTGATTTAAATATGTAAGTACAATAGGATTTCTGAGTTTGTAATGAGGGTGTTGTTCCTTGTAGACACCTCCATGTAACCTTAGTATATATGTTTGTGTGTGTGATTTTTCTGTGTAAGGAATCCAGTGCCGTATCAAGAGTCTTAGGCTGTTTAAAGGCATAGTTTCCACTCTTGCGACACACTCTGAGCCATATCAGTAGTCTCGGGTTGTTTAAAGGCACAATTACCACTACTGCGACTCCCTAAAAGATTTATTAGTTTCTGCCTGAGCAGTTGGCCAGGAGCCTGTCTAATCTTCTTTCGAGAAGACATAAGACTAAAAGCCTTGCTTTTCTGTGCAAAAATAGTAAACTCTACTATTGGATTCTTCCATCTGTGACTGTACTGTGCTTAACACCTGGTGTCATTTTCTGCTCACAGCTGCTAGTTGTACGCCTTATGTCTAGGGGAGTTATTGCTTGTTGTCACTGTGATATGTCGTGTGTCGTCTTGTGGTGATCGTCTGGCTTGCGTCTTGTTTGTAGTCGGGTTACTAGTTTCTGCCTGAGCAGTCAGCCAGGAGCCTGTCTAATCTTCTTTCGAGAAGACATAAGACTAAAAGCCCTGCTTTCCTGTGCAGAAATAGTAAACTCTACCACCTTGGATTCTTCCCTCTGTGTTCTTATGGTGCATAACCCAGTATGTCGTTAAACGTTTGCGTTGTGCGCCTTATGCCTATGGTTGTATATTGTTGCAGTTACTCATTGTGTGCCTTCAGTCTTCTTGTGATAAACATCATGGTTGCGTCTTGTTGGTTGTCGAGCGACGACATAGGGTCAAGTGTGCTTGTTACTTCTACCCGCGCGCACACACCTTAAACACAAAAAATTTTTGCACCTGTTATTGGAGTAGTTGTCGTAACGAGGAGGACATTATGGCTCTAGATATTAATAGTGTGATCATCTATTCATCTTAAATGACATGATTTATCTTTAATTTCTAGTTGAATGGTTAAATGCAACGTTGTTACAATCACATTTATCTTAATTTAATTGCTTGCAATCATAATATCACAACACCTATTCGTATCATCTATTCTGTCATTAAACTCAACTACCAACACATTGTTCTGAATTTATTTAGAACAATCTTAAGGTTCCTTGCAGGTATCCCTCTTGGACATGGTAGTTGGATGTTCTCTGATCATGCAGATGCTTGGATACATATCATTAAACTCACTAACAGGTTAGCTCATTTACATTTTTCTGTCGTTTACTTGTCACTGAAACTCGAATGTATGGTTTGACTTTCGACTATCCACACGTTTCTATTATATAGTATTTTCTTTATATTAGTTTAGATTTATAAAGGAAAAATACACAAAAAATATTTTTATGTGCTTTCTTTATCTGCTTCCTCGAAGAAAATCATTTTCACATTGAGTTTTGTAAGTTTAGATTAAAACTTGCAGTTTTTATATCATGTACATAAGTAATGAGTAAATTTTCCTTTTAAATATATCTACAATAGTTACATTATACGTATGTACATATATATAAAGTGATTAGTAGTTAGTTAGTTAACTCATTTATTTTACTTGTTTCTTTTAGGACTTTTAGATTGGCTAACAGAGCCATTAAACCCATCGAAACGAGTTATACCAAACGACTTGGGTTATTTAGACAACCCCAGACCAAAATCCTTCTTCCAGTTGACAGACGATCAATTTCGCTCGTCAACAAGCTTCTAAATCCACCGATGAGGCCTTAGATGTTGCTATAAGACCAAAGGAGAAAGGCAAGAAGAGGGACAAAGACAAATCCAAATCCTATCTGAGACTTAAATCTCTTGGAAATTTCAAGGCAAAATGTTTGAGCCATGAGAAGGTCATGCATTTCAAAAAAGGTTGCAAGGAAGAGAAAAAAATAATAAGAAGAAAAATAATGATTTTGATGATAATCTGAATTTTTTTCTCAGGAGGATGGTGGAGATCCCTTCATTAGGGTAAATTTGAGATCTAAATGGGTCTCCTAAGGAAAATAATAAAATAATAGTTAAAATTATAAAATAAGTGTTATGATTTTTCACAGAGAAAGAAAGAAAACTATTTTTTTAATCATATTTTCGACTTATGTCTACTCAAATTTCAAGTGCAGGTACTTGTTGGATGCACAATTAAATTCCGCATGCAACGAGTATCCACTCTCCATACTTTTGATAAACCCGCCGCGAGATAAACTAGAAATACATGTGAAAAACACAATTGAAATTTGAGTAGACCTATAAGGAGATAAGTTGAAAATACAATTAAAAAAGGTAGTTTGGCTTTTCCATGTATTTCCAGTTTATCTCACTGTTGGTAAATCAAAAGTGAGTGGGTATTCGTTGCATGTGGAATCTAATTCTGCATCCAACAAGTGCCTACACTTGAAAATTGAGTAGATTGTAAAGCCCATTTAAGCTGAAGCCCAAATTGTGTCATTTTTTATAGCATATTGTTCAGAAATACTTACAAGATTTTCAAAATCACAAAAGCAACGTATGACTATTCCAATCAATTAAATAGAGATGAAATTAACTAAATTACAACTTGGGCAAGATTGTGCAAGGGTTTTGCCAATCATAACTTTATTTAAGATTATGCAATGTTGCAAAACGAGTTTCATCAACTTATGCATGATTGCACAAAGTGTGCAATCCAATTCGTCAGCCTTACAGTTGCGCAATACTATGTATTAAGTTATATCAATTTTATACAAGCTGCGCAATACAATATATTATGTTTCAAATAAAGTAATTACCCAATCTAATCATTAGACGTAAATTAATTTCTTATGCATATTCTTCTTTGAAAATTCTCCATCATTAACTGCAATATAATTATTCATTCTCATTGATAAATTAAATTATCATAGAGAGACATTTATAGTCACAAGAAGTAAGATATTATTTTAAAGTCCTACCCTAGTTTATGTCAACTTAAAACCATATTGCTTAAAGTTCCATCAACTTTGAGCAATTATTTAAACATTATTCTCAAAATGTCCATAAAATTTTATTCCTTTTATCACATAAATCATATATTTATGAATATTCATAATAATTATAACAATATTTTAAACATAACTATAATTAAAAATTACAAGACTATTTCATTTGACTGTATAGATATAACACTGATGACGACTCGCTTATCCTAAACCCCATCACCTAATGTAAAATTAATACATATTCCATTCTTAAATTTTCTCGCAATTAATAAATAATAATTATTATACCTCCTTTTATTTGAATCAATGGAACTTAAGTAATTCATGAGATATTATATGTACAACTCCTCCTAGTTAGTCTAATTTATGTGAGTATAAAATCTTAATCAAAGCTATAAATGTGAAACTCCATTACTTCATATATATATATATATTTTTGTAAGTTAGGATTTGTATTAAAAACTGCGAAGAAGAAAAATTACATCTGTCATGCTATCATAGGAGGCTGTGACAACATTGCCCTAGTGGGAAACCAATGCTGCCACATGGCCGAAAATTCATTGTGTCCATGCAAAATTTGTAGAGCTGTAAGAGACAAAGATCTAATGTGCCACGTAGGGAAAAAGTTATGTAGGTTAGACTGAACAGACCAAACCCAAAATGTTGGACTTATGGTAAGACTAGAAAATCCTAGAACTGAGAAGTCGTACATGGAAAAAATCTTGTGAATTAAACTAACTGAAATCATAAAAACACAGGAAACCTAAGCCAGAAGGAACTAGCCAGTGCCGGGGTCGAGCCTCTGCTCCAAACAAACCTGTCACACATGCATGGTGTCTCTGCCGAGCTTGTCTCTATCCGAGATAGCCTGCCTGAGGTCTTGAAGGAATGTCATCAAAAGCTCCACTTAACTCCACTGCTCTGTTTCCTTGTGCTGCATTTCATTGATGATGCCCTTGATGTCCTTGAGTCCTCGCTTGATGGAATCCAAAGACTCCTCAAAAATGTCCATTTTTGCGTAGCAGGAGCAAGCAAAAGAGAGCAGAGGAGGAGGAGTTGAGGAAGTGGGGGAGTCGGAGCAAGGAATGGGGGAGGACAAAGAGGAGAGAGGAGTTGAGGGAACGAGGGAGGTGGAGGTCACGTGAGGTGTGGGAGCGAGGCTGAGGGAGTTTCCATGACTGTTGAACCATTCGACTCGGCAAGCATAAGGATTCGAAAATGGAGACAAGTTCGGAGTGGTGTCTCAAGGAGGCAGAACAAAAGTGAAGGAGGGAGTGGGAGAAACAAGAGGCTTCGGGGTGGAGACATTCTCAGGTTCTAGAGGAGAGCTCGGATGAGCCTACTGGACACACCCTCTTGTGCCCCTCTTCGACTTATCCTTGAGTCGAGGCATCGAGAGAGCCACTTGAAACTAGATGAGGAGCATGTGAAAGAAGTGAGATACGTTGATCGAAGAGCACAAGACCATCCATACACAGTAACAATGATTAACTAGAGGAGAGGTTTTGGGTACTGAGGGCCGAGTGCTCTGCAAAATCTCAAGCCATAGGAGAAATATGAGACCAACTTACGGAGGAGGCCGAGACTCTGGAGGCCAAGGGATCGAATGAGCCATGGCACTCCATAACATAGGCCTAAAACCACCATGCCAGGATGGGTGATGGGACTATGACTGCGTCCATCCCATTACCATTAACCTTCCCATGAAAAGATGCACCAAGACATTACACCAGACCGAAGACGAGTGAATGTTGAGGAGTGACGACCGAGGCTTTAAATTCATGAGGTGATGGTGGAGGATGAGTGCGCCTGAGCTAGCTCAAGGTGGTGGGAGACTAGGCTAGGTGTCCTCCCCACTGGTTGTCCACCCGTTGTATCTGTAAACACCCCATCCGGGGTCCATTACTTCCTATATTGAGTAAGGAATAATTGTTAATTTACAAGGGTGGTGTGAAACTCCACCTACTTCCTATATTGAGTAAGGCATAATTATTAATTTACAAGGGTGGTATGAAATTTCTTATGTGACCATTCTATATATTTAAATGAAATTAATAATTGTTAATTTACAAGGGTGGTATGAAATTTCTTATGTGACCATTTTATATATTTAAATGAAATTAAATCTTAACAGGTAATTATATTTTTAAACATAAATAAATACAAATCTTTAAATTTTTTTAATGAAATAAAACACTAAAATTTCATTCAAGTTTTGTATATCTAGTTTATATATAATTAAGTTTGTTATAACACCCACGATATAAAATTACATTAATGCAGTTAATCCAATCAAAATAAAATCACAACTCAATTATCATAATTGTCAAGTTAGGAGTGGACAAAATTCATAACTCCACGGGATGATTATTCCATTAGTATGAAGCTCAATAATACACAAAGATGCAACTGCTGGTCTTCTCCAACGTATGACTCTTCCTATCACCTATGCCACTTCATATGTACATTACTGTTACAAGTAACGCAACCACAAATGATTACGTGTCCAACATTCCCCCCTTAATTTGAAGGGGTATTTGTGAGTCCAAACATCATTATGAACTTCTCAAAATTTTCTCTTCCAAGCGCTTTGGTGAAGATGTCTGCAATTTGTGCATTTGTGAAACAATGTCTTAAGTGAATAATCTTAGCCTCTACATGATATCGAATCAGGTGATACTTTGTGCTGATGTTCTTGGTTTGATCATGGAATCTGGGATTCTTGGCCAACTTGACTACAAAAGTATTTTCAACTAGAGGAGGAGTAGAATTCACTTGTTTCTCCTACAAATATTCAAGTATTTTCCCGAGCCACACAATCTCCTTTGCCGCTTCTGCAACTACCACATATTCTGCCTCTGTTGTGGAATCTGCTGGAACTGATTGTTTGTGTGATCTCTAGGAGACAACTGCTGATCCAAGACTCATGAGATAACATGAAGTTGATACTCCATTTTCCTTATCCCCATCAAAGTCAGAATCAGAATATCCGATCAGGTTGACGTCATCCACATTAGAGTACCTGAGTCCAAAATCTTGAGTTCCTTTCAAGTATTTCATAACTCTTTTTGTAGAAGACCAATGTTCTTTGCAAGACTTTTGCATGAACTTGGAAAGTATCCTAACAACAAATGAAATGTCTAGTCTAGTGGTAGTAAGATAGATAAAATTTCCCACAAGCTATATATACTTGGTTGCATCCACAAATTCATTCCCTTCTTTTGATGTGAGTTTCAAATTTTGTTCCATTGGAGTAGAAAACAGATTGCACCTGACCATGCCAAACTTGTTCAATAGTTCTCCATTATAATTCTTGGAGATTAATATGTACTTTGGATTTTGTATCACTTCAATTCCCAAATAGTAGTGAAGATGTCCCAAATCTGTCATCTCGAAGCCTTTATTGAACTCTTTCTTTATGGATGCAATGTAGTTCTCATTGTTCCCTGTTATGAACATATCATGTACATATACTACAAGATACACAACAATTTTTTCAACTTTCTTGACAAACAAAGTTGCATTGTCAAGATTGAAATGCTTGAAATTTAATTTCAGAAGATGCTCGGTTAAATTTTCATACCATGCTTGTGGTGCTTGTTTCAAGCCATATAAGGGTTTGATGAGCTTGCATAACTTATGTTCTTGTCCCAACAAAGCCTTATGGTTGAGACATGAACACATTCTCTTTCAAGTCTCCATTCAAGAAGGAAGTCTTCACACCCATTTGATGAATTTTCCATCCATTTTGTGTTTCCATGGAAAATAGAGGGCGGATGGTAGCCCATTTTGTTGTGGGGGAAAAAGTCTCCTCATAATCAACACATTCTTTCTATGCAAATCGTTTTTCCATGAGTCTTACTTTGTGTTTGTCAAGTGATCCATTTAATTTGTACTTGTTCTTGAATACCCACTTGTAGCCAATTGATTTGGTTCCATATGGAAGGTCCACCAACTTCCATGTCCCATTCTCGATGAGAGCATCATATTCCTTATGCATGGATTCTTTCCATTAATCATGAGAAACAAATTCTTTAAAGAAAGTTGGTTCAAGGTTAGTAGCTAAATTCAACTCCCAATTATATGAAATATCCATATTATCTACATCACCTGAGTTTGGATTATCTACATTACCTCCATTTTGTTTTGAGGACAATCTAGTTCCTGTTTTTCTGATCTTATTAGGATGAACATTTTCAAGTGTTTGTGTGAGCCATTTTTTTGGACCTTTCTGATTTGGTCCAGGTTGCTCAACTAATTGAGATGGTGCTGAGATTTCATCAAGCCTCAACTTTTCAATACCCTTGATCACATCATCCAATTGAACTTCAGGTTCTGATGAAGTAGCAAGAACTTCTTCATGAGGGAAATATGGTACTTCATAAGGAGATTCCAGAGCTTGAACCAAGATAGGGATCCCCCCTTCAAGATGTGGAATCTAATGATCAAATTCATGATATGTCTTTGCATGAGTGAATTTAGACGATCAAGCTGCCTCTCTACAATGTCCTCTTTCTTGGAGGATTCAAGAAAGATCACATCTCTAGAAAGGATAAATTTCTTGTTTGTCTCATCGTAAAAATGACACCCCTTGGTGGTATTTGAGTACCCTAAGAAGATGCACTTCCGACTCCTTGCATCAAGCTTGCTTCTTTGTTCCTTAGGAATCAAGGCATAGAAGGTGGAACCAAAGACCCCGAGATGCCTCACCAAAGGAATGTAGCTATATCACATTTCATAAGGAGTCTTGTTTTTAATAGCATGAGATAGACACTTGTTTTTAACATAAACAACACATAGAATTGCATTAGCCCAAAACATCAATTTAACATTATTGAAAAACATCATGGAACAAACCATATTTAGGAGTGTCTTGTTCATTCGTTCATCTACACCGTTCTATTGGGGATTGTATGGAATTGTAGTTTGATGTTTGATCCCATGTTGGCTAAGGTAACTTTCAAATTCATTACATGTATATTCTCTTCCATTATCAGTGTGAATAGAGCCAATATGAGACTGAGCTTCATTTTGAATCCATACATGAAAATTTTTAAATGTTTCAAAATATTGTGATTTATCTTTCAACAAGTACACCCAACCCCTCCTAGTGTAGTCATAAAAAAAAGACATGATATATTTATTTCCATTTCTAGAAGGAACATGCATAGGGCCACACAAATTAGAATGAATCAGTTCAATTTTTCTACATGCTTTGGAAGTAGAATCATGGAATGGTTGTTTAATATGCTTTCTAGTGATACAAGTATCACATTGTTTCAGTTTTCTAGGAATAATAGGAAAACCAGAAACACAATTCTTTCTCAATAAATGAAGACTGTCATAATTGATATGACCAAATCTAGCATGCCACAAAAGACCAGATGACATTATACCTTCACCGTGATCAGAAAGGTATGCAACATTGTGTGTATGGGAAGATGTCCCATTCAAATTCAGTAGTAAGCATGTTATCATAATCCTTTTGTATTTCAAGTTTGCCACAAATCATATGAACAAAGTGGTATTGCTTTTTGATGTGCACAAGGGACAACAAGCTATGTTTCAGCTCAGGGAGATAGAGCACATTATGCAGAAGAAAATCTGGGAATCCAGGCAACTTGAGTTTGATGATGCCCATTCTCGAGGGTTTAAGGCTGGACTTGTCTGCAAAATACACTATGCCATCTACATTTTCATTGAAGTATTTAAAAAAATATCTTCAGAATGTCATGTGAGAGGTTGCTCCTATGTTAAGAATCCATGCAACTTTTCAAGGACTATATGCAGTTTTAAATAAATATTTTATTACTCCTATATTGTAGTGAGAAAAAATGTATTGGATAGATTCAGGTGGATTACCTTTTGTTGGTTCTGTAGGTTTAAATTTGTCCTCTTTATTATTATGTATGTCTTCTTTAATCTTATCCCATGGAAATCTGCAGTCATCTGCTTCACGTGACCCATTCTTTTTGCAACATGTATAATGAAGATTGTATCTATCACTTTGGTTGTGTCTAACCCCCCTTCCTATGAAACTCTTTCTTCCATGTCCAAGTCCTCTTCTGCTGCTTTCTCCTCTGGAAGAATCATGTTTTTTACTCTTGTCTTTCTAAGCAAGGTAAACAGTCTTGCTAGTTGAAAGAGATAACTTCTTTCCAAAGGTTTTCGCACGTTCTGCAAATTTTTCCACCATCTTGTCAAATTTGATGGATTTCATTTGACCACTTACTTGCAACAATTCAAGGTAGTGAGAGTATGTAGAGTAGAGGGAATTAATGAAGGACGTGAGAGGGATATCAATTTTCACTCCAGTGGCTTCATTATCATGCATTATGGCTTTAATTTTTGAAGCTAAATCCATAGGGTCATCATTCTTTGTTAGTGACCTAACCCCTCATGTAGGTAGAATAATGTATTCCGATGTAATAAAGGTCAATATTAATAAGTCCTAGAAATAAGGAAGATTAAGTCTAATGTAAGAAAACCTAATAGAAGCTTCCACTTCTAGAAGGATCTTCCTCTAGATGGTTCTTTTGATAGACATATTTAGTATAAATAGGAGTTGAGGGTATGAGACCTTTTGTCTTGGATATTATTGTAATAGAGCTTTGCTCTGCTGGAGGTTGTCCCCTCAAAGAGGCAAGTGAAAATTGCTCTCAATAATCAAAGTTGTCTTTCTGGTGTTATTCTGGTATCATTTTGGTATTATTGTGGTGTTTTTATGCTTATATTGTTGTTCATCTACCATTTATAGCATTTTATTTCTGTTCTGCATACTTTTTGTATCTGGAATATTACAAGTGGTATTAGGGCACTTTCCTCGGCATAAAATCGTGGGTTAATTTTTTTTTCAGGGTAGAGACATATATCGATGTCTTTAAGCTACAAATATATATCGTTATGCACATAAACCCATGGTTGGGGATTCATACACGCATGAAATACAAGTGGTACTTAAGTGCACATCTTTTGGCCACCCTTGTAACCCCTGTTAGCACCGCTTTGAGTGGAAGCGCATCAGAAAACACCTGTATACAGTTCGAACTAGATTTCCTGAAGCCCTCTTTAGATAAACCGATTGGCCGCCTGACTTCTATAGTTCCACCGAGAACAACACTCAGGAAGATACTCTTTAGTACCTGGGTAGTCGGGTAGTATGGCTAAAGGNNGAGTACTACTATTGGACCCCGCACGTATATCAGAGAGCTATAGCACAGGGAAAACCCTTGTCCGTAGAACCCTTGAATACCTAACCTTTGGGTATGAAAAAAAAAGAAAAAGAAAAAGCAGACAAGATCTATCGCCGTGCAACTGTATCTCCTGCATTCGAATTGCCAAATCAGTACACATTTCTTCCTGATTAATATTTTGGGCATTTCATCACTGCAATATTCTTCAGACCATACTATAACTCTGCTGGTGTAAAAAAAAAAAAAATTGGATTTTGTTGCACCATTATTTGAGACCTATTCCATTGGATTTATCTCTTTGCCCTTATCACATTCATACCTATCATTTTCAGCAAATTTTTTGACCCCACCCGCCCCTTTTTGGTTCCTTCGTCATCATGGCCCATACCCATAGCCAAGACTTGGAAGTTCACTTCAATACCTTGCAATCTAATTTCATAGAGATCCAACAAGAAGTGAGACATCTCAATGCCAATATTGCTACCATCAATAAAAACATGCATTCCTTCATCGCTGCCTCAATCGAGGAACTCAAAGAAGACCTCAAACAAGACATTACTACCCAACTTGAATCTGTTGTTTCGATGATCTACACCAAGCTACAGATCCATGTAGATCCCCCTTTATCTGACCCACCTTTGCATACCGAAGATGAAACTTCCTCTCATTCCCATAATTTTCAGCCCCATCATTTTCAACATGACCTACACCTTCCACGTGTGAATGCGATCAAATTTGATGGTTCAGATTCCACTCATTGGATAAAAAAAATGGAAGATTATTTATCTTTGTACGACATTACAAATGATTTGGCCAAACTCCAGTATGGTTTTCTCCATCTAGATCAAGAACATTGGAAATGGTGGCAATGGAGAAAAACTGCCTGTCAAGGGTACGTTGCTTGGACACACTTTGTGGTAGAGCTTTATGAACGCTTTGACACTGACACCAACCATTTAGGCCATTTGACAAAGTTTAAACAATCTATCATAGTGGAAGACTTTATAGCTGCTTTTGAGCGACTGACTTTTCGTACAAAGGGCATGTTTGATGTTTTTTTCTGAGAATGTTTTATCAGTGGCCTCAAGAATGAGATTCGTTCCCATGTCCTCATGGTTCGACCTCAGAGTTGGGTGGAGGCTACTAAAAGAGATAAGGAATAAAAATAGGTTGTCTCTTCTCAAAACTGGAAACCCTCCTTTATTCCTCACACTAAACCAGTGAATCCTACTCCTTCTACTCCACTAAAGATCCAAAAATTGACCAAGGCCGAAATGGATGAATGCCAACTCAAAGGCCTTTGTTATAATTGTGATGAAAAATATTTTCCGGGACACAAGTGTAAGGAACAAAAGCGTTTTATGGCCATCTCAGAGGATGTTTCGAAAGAGGATGTTGAAGCTCCCCTTATGTCTGTGTCACCTGAACTCATTGACATAACCTTTCCCTCAGACCCTCCCGAAGTAGAACCTTTCATTTCCCTAAATTCTCTCATTGGCTTCTCTGCTCCCCAAAACCTCAAGCTAATTCGATACATCAAGCATAGGGAGGTCATCATTCTTGTTGATAGTGGAAGCACCCATAATTTTATTCATCGCCGCATTGTCCAAGAAACTAATTTCTATATCCGTACAATCAATAATTTTCAAATCATGATTTCCAATGGAGGGTCCACGAAATGTGGAGGGCATTGTGAAAATGTGCCTCTCCAAATTGGTGACTACCACATGAAATCTCATATGTTTTCTATCGAC
>CBVK0100437134.1:1537-12035 GCA_900067695.1 Picea abies | reverse complement strand
ATGATAAGTAATCTTTACATTCTGTACATTATCATACTTATGAGCACCAACTCATAATGAGGCTACAAACTCTGTTTTGCAAGCTGATACTTGCTGAGAGCACCAACTCTCTGGATTCTCTAGCACCCACTAGAAGGATGCACCGACTCCCTGGTTTCTCTAGCAGCCACTAGAAGGAAGCACCAACTCCCTAAGAGTTCCAACACCAACTAGATGGAAGCACCAACTTCTAGTTACACAGGCACCGACCTGTATATCAGAGAACCAATGTTCTCCCTTGCACCACCCTGCCACTCTATTTTTTCTGGCTGCAACTAGATGGAAGCTACAACTCCCTATGTTCAAACACCCACTTGAACCTCTGAGGACAATAGTACTCCATATCACCTCCCAACCACCCTTAAATATAAAGTTTTCTATATATAAGTTTATCACAGTGATACAATATTTATCAATGGCTTACCGATCTTATCACTATTCTGCTATACTACTTTTTTCTACCTGCATCAGTGTCTTCCTGCACACTCCCCTGACGCTTTATGTTCTTCTGCCTTTTATGCTATGTGCGCCATGTCCGTTCAATGCACCATTCCTCTTATGTGCATTTCGGCTGCTGCACTCTACCTCCTTCTACGCACATAAATCCCTCTCAACAACAACCCCCATCTCTTCTCTGTTCTGTGTATTTATACTATCTGTGCACCTTCTTCATCCTCCATGCATAGTGCCTCTGTATGCTCTTCAATGTGCCACTATTCTGTTCATCGGGTTGTTCACTGCCACTTCAATTTTTGCTCTTTTTCGCTCACTCAAGCATCAACACACTCTCTCTGTTCTACATGTTCTACTTGTGTCGAGTCCTCTACCTCATCATCATTGAAATTCCTCATATTTTTTGGCAGTTATGCCTATATGTTCATCATCACTGGGTGTTATGATGATATTCCTTAGCCTCTCTAGCAGTCGAGACTCTTTGTCTTCTCTATCACAGTCAAGATCATCCTCTCTGTTGCAGTTACAGGCTTGAACGCTCTTCCATATGTCAATTGCCTCTATGAATAGTCTTCATTCCACTGGCAGATTCCTTGAGACTCTTTAGCTTCTCTGGAAATCACCCTGAAGTCTCTTCGAGTCCTCTGGCAGAAACAATCAGTCATTTCTAGAAGTTACACTATGAACCTTCAAAAACCTCATCAACAACTAAATCACCACTTATCGATTAACTGTGAAGAGAAACAATAGCCCTTTGATCATATTCCCGAATAACCTGCACCATTGGATCATAAATGATGGGTCTCACTTATTTTTCCATTTCGCAATTCAAAATTTTGACATTCCTGTGGTGAGGCATATCTTCTCTCCAAGTCGCGATCTTTGAAATGGAGATTAGCTTTGTGTTGCCTCCTCCCTTGAGCCTTTGTCGATGTGACCATAGGTTATGACCAGTGGCCAATTCTAAACACGCATTTCACATTTCGCGTTTCGGGGAATCTGTGATGAGTCATCTCGACTCTCCATGTCCCAACCTCCGAAATGGAGCTTGTCTCTTGGATCTCTTCTCTACAACTATTCGACGATGTGACCACCGGTGATGACCAAGCGCTTATCCATACAATGCTTTCATAATTTTTCATTTCGACACTTCGGGACTCTTGTGATGAAGAGTCTCGACTCTTGTCTCCTCCAACTCTCGATATCCGAAAATCCGATCGATGTGCTTGTTTCAAGATTTTTGACGTTTCACATTTTGGCACTTCGGGACTCCTGTGATGAAGAGTCTCGAATCTTGACTCCTCCAACTCTCAGTATCCAAAACTCCGGTTGATGTGCTTGTTTCGGGATTTTCGGAGTTTCGCATTTCGACACTTCAGGACTCCTGTGATGAAGAGACTCAACTCTTGACTCCTCCAACTCCCGGTATCTGAAACTCCGGTCGATGTGCCTATTTTGGGATTTTTTGCGTTTCTCATTTTGGCACTTCAGGACTCCTGTGATGAAGAGTCTCGATTCTTGACTCCTCCAACTTTCGGTATCTGAAACTCCGGTTGATGTGCCTATTTTGGGATTTTTGGCATTTCGCATTTCGGCACTTCGGGACTCCTGTGATGAAGAGTCTCGACTCTTGACTCCTCCAAATCCTGGTATCCAGAACTCCGAAATGGAGTCTTTGTTTCTGATACCCGAAATGGAATTTAGCTTCTGATCTTGCCATGCGATCATCGTTGTGCTGTTGGTCGTGATCTTTGCCATCAATGACAAACACACATACACTGCACTCTGCGTGCACCTCTGCACTATCTCTTCTAGTCTTCACGAGCTTTCTCTGCTGCGTCTTCCCAAAATACTTCTGGTGCTCTCCTGGCACATTATACCTATGCTCAAGCCATCATCGTTTCTGTTCTTGCCATCAATGACAAGCATACGCTACCTGTAAAACATGCCAACAATGTGTGGATACTTTATTGGGAAAGGGAACTTACAAGATGGTATGAGGATCAATGGTGTTAACGAGGGGAGTTCAGTGTGGAAATATGTACTAGTTATTGGGAAGCACTTATTCTGATGGGTGTAAAAATTCTATTGTCTTTGAGAACATAATAAATAATATAGGATCCATACTATCCCTGGAAAGAATACCATGTTGTGGCATCAAATACTGGGACATATTGGAGAAAAGGGCCTTCAAACACTACACGATAAAGGTATGGTTGAAGGTATGTCTAATTTCACCCTCAATTTTGATTTCTGTGAACATTTTATGTATGGAAAACATAATCGAGTAAGATTCCTATCTGGTGCTACAAGAGAAAAGGGGATCTTATAGTTGATACACAGTGATGTGTTTGGAACTATGCCTATTCCATCACTAGGTAAATATCTGCATTATGTTTCATTCATAGATTATTTATCAAGGAACATATGGATTTATTTTCTTAGGAAGATATATGTGGTATTTCATAAATTTAAAGATTTTAAGGCTCTGGTAGAAAATTAGATAGAGAAGAAAATAAAGGTGTTGAGGAAAGATAATATTGGAGAATTGTGTGGGAAGAAATTTGAAGAGTTATGTAAGAAGTGTGGTATAGAAAGGAAGAAGACTACTCCATACACACCTCAATAGAATGGGGTTGTAGAATGGATGAATATGACATTGATGGAAAAATCAAGGAGCATGCTCAGTGGTGCCAAATTAGGACAAGAATTCTGGGTAGAGGCAGTGGGTACTACATGTTACCAGGTAAATAGATCACCCTCACCATCATTGATGGAAAAAACTCCACATGAGGTATGGACTAGTAAGAAACCCTCTCTTGAACATCTCAAAGTGTTTGGTTGTGATGCTTATGTACATGTTCCAAAGGAAAATAAGATTAAGATGGATAATAAAGATGAAACATTTATCTTTATTGGTTATAAAGATGGTATGAAAGGTTATAATCTTTGGAACCTAAAAACTAAGAAGAATTTTTAAAATTGGGATGTTGTTTTTAGAGAGGTTAAAGATGTTCCCAAATAGGAATTCCTACCAAGGAAAGAATAACTTGAGAAAATTGAGTTTGAGTTGGATGATGCAAAATATGAATCAACGAAAGAAGATGAATCAGAATAAGAAGAACCACATACTATAGTATTGAGGAGATCAATTAGGAAAATAAGGAAACCAAAAAGGTATAGTCCACCTAATTTTCATGCTGATTTTTCTTGATCTATTACTGATGATGATCCTAGAACTATCAGAGAAGTAGTAAATTTAGAGGACAATAAACTCTGGAAGAAGGCCATGGTTGAAGATATGGATTCCTTGGATAAGAATGAATCATGGGATCTAGTTGAGTTTCCAACTGAAAGAAAGGCCATTGGAAACAAATGGATGTTTAAGAAGAAGTTGAATGGAAAAGGGAAAATGGATAAATATAAATCTCAATTAGTAGAAAAAGGTTATTCCCAGGTAGAGGGAATTGACTTTGGTGAAATTTTTTCTCTTGTTTCCAAGTTAACTATTTGACAACACATGTATTCCAATAGAGGACGAAAACCTTCAGTAAATAGTCACACAAGTAGATCAAATATCAACACCCTGATGTTTTCACGTGGTAAAACCCCTATGGAGAAACATCCATGACTCCAACCAACGTGGCCACTTGGAGAAATTTATTAATGAAAAATACAAATTTACAGAGATATTTACAAGAGAGTTTCTCACATATGATCATTGACAAATGATCCTCCATTCTCTTTAAATAAATATTATGGACTGATCGAGAGTTAAGAAAAAAATCAATGTAGTTTTTAAGATCGAGGAGAATATGAACCATCAGACCACTCTATGTTGGGAACATATCGTGACTGTCATATTTTAATGCATACTAAAGAAACTTACTAAGAAACAAAATTTTACCTAATGACACATTAGACCAAGTTGATCTTAAATAACTCCTAAGTGTCTAAATATCCTAACACCACCCCCCGCCCAAGAACAACTTGGGATAGAATTGAAGGATTTACAAAGGCGATGAAATAGGATAAGGAAGGAGGAACTAGAGCCTATCCCCCGTTAATGACAACTTCTTGAACTCCTAACATAGATGGAAGCTTGGATAACTTTTCTTTTGTAAGAGAGTTTGTGAAAATTTCTGCAACATAATCTTATGTAGGGAAAAAGAGAACTTCAATAACTCGATCATGAATGAGATTTCAAATGAAGTGCATGTGTAGCTCGATGTGTTTTTTGTGTTTATGTTGAACTAGGTCTTTGGCAAGCTTGATGGAACTCTAATTGTTGGACTAGAGGTTGGTTATATATTGCTACTGGAATCCAAAATATGAAAGGATCTATCAAAGCCACGAGGCTTCTTGAATTACATTAACCATTGCTTGATACTATTCTTTTGCTGAAGAAAGAGAAATTTCCTATTGTTTCTTATAGACCCAATTGAGAAGTCCTGAACCAAGGATGAAAACATAACCTGCAGAAGAATTTTTATCATCAGGGTCACCGACCCAATCTGAATTAGTGAAACCAACCAATAAAGGAGTCCCCCCTGAACTGTATTGTATCTCAAACTAAAATGTATCCCAAACATACCAAAGTATCCTTTTAGCTTATTTCCAATGGATTCATGGGGTGTTTTCATATACCAGGAAACAATACCAACAACAAAGGAAAGGTTAGGACATGTATGAGTCAAGTATAAGATGCTACAAACTAACTAATGGTACACAGTGTTGATTTTTCATAATATGAAATATTGTATATTCTTTTGTTATTATTTAGTATGCAAAAGAAGCACACCTGAAAGATAGATATCCAAAGAACAACAAGACATATCCTCAGGGAAACCCTCAAGGGGGAGAAAACCCTGCAAACTTTCCTTAGTATAGATTCCTCCAACATGTACAATGTCATACAATACTCTTCCATGAAATCAAAACCAAAGAGACTCATAAACAAAGCAAGAATAACATCCTAGATAAGTGCACACTACTCTCTTGTGCTTGTATACAATGAGTGATCAAAATGACTCGATATGACCTCTATCTATACTTTAAAAGATCTAAAGGACATGACTTATCAATAAAACCTTTCACAATTACACTTAGGAATAACCAATACAATTACACTTAGGAATAAAATCAGAAATTACACAAAATATCAACACTCCCTCTTAATGAGGAAGGTATTATATCCGACACAGACTCTAACATTGTCGCCATCCACATGAGCTCATGACCATTGAATTTTAGACACATGAATCTATAAATCATAGGAAATACATGGTGACTTCACAACATCCATCTAGGGCCGGTGGGTAGCTCTCCAATAGCTACAACATGTCATCATGAAATTATCCAGTTTCCTGCAGAAAATTCAGATATCTTTATGCATGACATCCAGTACCCTGCAATAACATCTATACCTCGTCTCTTTAGCATGCATCCAGGGCCATTGGGTATCTCTCCAATATCTACAACATGTCATCATGACATCCACTACCCTACGATAAAATCTGAAACCATCACTCCCTCTGAAGAGGGACTATGCCAAGCTTGTCCCTAAAGTACTCAAACTTCGTCTTTGAAAATGGCTTTGTCAGCACATCCAAAACCTTTTCATCTGTAGCCACATATTGGAGTCTCACTGCTCCCTTTTGTAATATATACCTGATATAGTGATACCTAATTTCGATATGCTTTGAATTATCATGAAATGCAGGGTTCTCTAACAACTTCATACAACTTTGGTTGTTGCATAAGATACAAGTCACCTCCATCACAATATCGAACAATCTAGTTAGAAATTTTCGAAGCCATACTGCTTTGTGGCTTGCTGCACATGATGCCACATACTCTACCTCAACCGTACTAAGTGATACACATGACTTCTTCTTACTGATCCATGAAATCATACCAGATCCCAGAGTGAAGCAACATCCTAATGTACTTTTTCGGTTTGCAACATTACCGGCCCAATCTGAATCTAAATATCCAAGTAGACTGATCTCACTATCTACAACATACTCAAGCCCATAATCCATTGTACCTTTAAGGTACCTCATCACATGTTTTACTGCAACCAAATGAACTTGCTTGGGTTGCTCCATATATTGACTTAGGGTGTTCACAACAAAACATATATTTCGTCTCGTGTTCGTTAAGTACATCAACGAACTCACCATCTTCCTGTATAAAGTAACATCCACAGTCTCTGAAGTCATATCCTGCAACAAATTTAGATTTGATACTATAGGTGAATCCATTGCCTTGCATCTTCACTTTACACAGTAAGTCCAAAAATTCATCCTCTAGCACAATTGTACTTTTCCACACACTTCCATTTGACCAATAGTTGATTCCACGAGCAAGCATATTGATAATCAACAAACAACTAGCTTGTGCACTCTCAAGCAATAAATATAGCACTGAGTCTATTCTCGAACAAGAACGATGTATATTCTTGAGGAAGCCATAGGTATTTCATTGATTTACAACATGGCATTCTAGGCATGTAATCTACCTTCACCATCGAATCAATATTTTCCTCCGCATAGGAACCAATGCACACATGATCAACAACACATTTCCACATGAAAAACCTCTCCCATGTTTTTATTTTCTCCAACACCTAGCCTCACATTGGCTCTCCAAAGTTGTTGCTAGATATTTCCTCATCCATTGGATACTATTATTTGACTATTTCACATCACTAGCAATAGCCTTCTTCTCATATGGTATTCAATATGCTCGTTCCTCCACAATCATCCTCAATATATGCATCAATACTAACATGATGGAAATTCCATGGTAATATAGTTTCCATGAATTTTTAGCCTCCTCTACACTTCGAAGAGTCACAACAATAGAATTCCACTGATGCAAGCCTACAATCACAACAACCCGGTCCTTCGGCTCTCTCCATGCACCAAATTCTCCTATTATATATATTCATGCAAATGAAACTCAAGGACCTATATCAAGACCAACACTTCCATACCACCTCATACCCTGATTTGACTAGGGTTCTGCATATCACCACCAAATTCAAGTTAAGGTTCTCAATTCGTAGAGATGCTATAAATATTCTGTTACCAATATCTCCCTCCTGATTCTCTATTTCCATGTAAATCTTCGCTCTTGTTCTTCTTGAACTCTCGCCATTTCCAGATCCAAATTGCTTCTAGCATTTAATTATACATCTAAATCAAACAACATCTGTTAAGCACCAGATTGACCCAATGATTCCAACATATCACAGTAGTATCCTTATATTCATGGGTGTGCTAATGTTATATATCATTTGTGACATGTCCTAGGGAAACCTATCTAGGTTTTTCGATCCAGTACCCTGCGGTGCGACTCCACCTTGTCTACATGATCTCATCGACCAACATACTAACCATGGAATGCTAAGGCCACTTCTCCCAATGCTGGGATTTTATATCATTACAAGGGATTTTTACAATGCTCCGCCACATTCACTGTTGAGGAGACATATAGTTCCACAACACCACAACTATCTCTTAGTTTTTTATTTTGGGGAAACAACATTTATTTGGGCATCATATTCAACCACAAGTAGTGATCAATTTCATAGGTTCTTTGTCCAAATTGTGGACATTAAGTCCTTCCCTTAGCTCCTCTAAGTATAACTTTAACCAAATCTTCACAAAACCTATCTTGTAAAACCTATCAACAATGCTCTCATAACTCTTTGTGACTTAGCTCTACATCATATGATTTGTTAATAAGACCTTGGATTCTATTGCAGGGTCACACCTTAGGTTAAAAAATGTGCAGGTTGCCTCATGAAATCCATTCTATATTGTAGATATTTTGTGATGTATTTGGGTTTTGATTATATCAACGATCTACTTCCATGATGGATCGAAGGTGGGGTTTCAATCTCCCTTTGAAACAAATGGCTCATATCGATCCTTGAATCCACATTTGATTTCACTATAGAAATTTTTGTGAGCTTAATCCAACAGTTACAATTACGTGAGCCTTAGATCCTATGGATTTGCAAAGCTATGAGTGGTTTTTAATACCACTTTCTCAAAATGAAGAGAGAAATACAATTCACACATGGAATTGCGTGAAACCACTAGTTACTACCATTTTCAAATCCTTCCTAGCATTAACCCTCATGCAGTTTACAAATGTGAGAGGATAATAAATGATGATCTATTTTGACCTATGATATCACGTTGGTTATTCACTTCGTTATCTTCCAACCACTTTTGAAGAATTTTGTAACGACAAGACCTTCCATCAATGAGGTAGTTTCCCATACTATCCTCATGACTGATCAATCTATAATAATTAGCGATGTCCAATTTCTCAACAATAGCCTGTAGTGAGTGCCCAATATTACCCACTCTTCCCTACATTGGAAATCGTTCGATAACTTTTCCTTACAGATAAAATTTTCCACCGAAGGGTTCACTGTTTCTCGCTTAATTCCTTCACCATATACATCAGCTCCCTTCATAAGTATCACTCAATAATTTTCTGGTTGAGTCTTCTGAGACTCTAGTAAACTCTGCATTATACCTTATTCCTCACAAAACTTGTGTCTCATAAAATGGATCGATGCAACCTCCATCTTCCACAACCTTCAATCAATTTCTTTTACAATAAATTGTCAATTATGCCAATTTATTTTACAAAAAACTATTGATGACACTAAACATTCTTGCTAATCAAATATTTGAATGTATGCCCTAGCATCATGAATCTTCAAAGTTCTTCTTGCTGGCATATTTCTTCATTTTCTTCATCACATCTGGATATAAGGGGAATGTGCAGGCGGGGGTTTCGAACCCTTGTCGGGTTTTCCTTATGTAAGTTTTGGATCTTCATTTTCCACGGGCTCCATAGTAATGGGATTTGCAGGAGCATCAAATCACTTGCTTCCAGATTATTTATAATTTTTCACCTCCCAACGAGTCAATATCCCTCACAACCCGAACTGTTGAAAATGTTTCAAGGCCTCCCTGATCGTAACCATTTTGTGTATGCCTTGCAATCATGGTTGTCCAAGATACCAATTTTCGTTGAGGAATTTCTTCAAAACTTTTATGGCTTCATCAACAAATCCATTCTGCACATATCTAGTGATCATCGTATTCCATGAAACCAAACTTTGTTGAGGCATTCTATTAAACACAACGTTAGAATTCTCTTCCATTTTTCATACATTCCCACAAGGGTGTTCCCTATAAATATATTAGAATGAAATCCTATCATTATTATTTATTCATGGATACTACTCTCTGTATCTTTCTGGGCCCTCTGGTAAGGGAGTCAAGCCCAATCCTACTCTGATACCATGTTGATTTTTCATAAGAGACAATATTGTATATTATTTTATTATTATTTAGTATGCAAAAGAATCACAACTGAAATATAGATATCCAAAGAACAACAAGATGTATGCTAAGGGAAACCCTCAATGGGGAGAAATCCATGAAAACTTTCCTCATTATAGATTCATCCAACATGTACAATGCCATACAATGCTCTTTCACAAAATCAAAACCAAATATACTCAGACACGAACCAAGAATAGCCTCCTAGATAAGTGTGCACTAGTATCTTGTGCTTGTATACAGTGAGTGATAAAAATGACTCGATATAAACTATATTTATACTCTAAAAGACCTAAAACACATGACTTATCAATAAACCCTTCACAATTACACTTAGGAATAAACAATACAGTTACACTTAGAAATAACTTCCGAAATTACATAAAATATCAACACAAAGTGGCATCAACTTCAGGAGATGTATAGGTGGCAACAAGTTTGATTCCAGACTAGAAGGGAGAAGGGTCTGGTTTTCAATCTTCCATGCGAAAGTGATGAAAAATGTCATAAGCATTACTTAGACTAGGAACAAAAAATTTCTTCTTTGGTTTGCAAAACTTGGAGGCCAAGGAAATAGTGCAAAAATCCTAAGTATGTCATTTCAAATTTCTTCTTAAGGATGGTTTTCA
>CBVK0100437131.1:0-12036 GCA_900067695.1 Picea abies | reverse complement strand
GCTCTTCCGATCTCACACCACTAGATTGATAAGTGGACCCAATTTAGTCATCCCATGAGTTCCCATGATTACTTCAGTAGGATGTTAACATCCAACCCGAAGTTGAGCATAACTTCTCACACTTCATATCATTGAATCAATGCATTTAAGATAAATTATTTTCCATACCTTGTTCACTGAACATGGTTTAAGGGCCTATCTTGTTCCTCTATTGGTGACTCTAAAATTGGTCCAAGGGCCTCCCTTAACTTTGTTGTGGATTTATCATTGTCTATTATCTATAGAAAACTTTTCAAAAATTCTCTGACTTCATCTTCCACTATATACACTAGTAGAATCACGCATTGGCTTAGTGACCAAATTATGGAAGGTTTTCTATTTCTTGCATTCATAGTAACTATGTTTCTAGCATGAATAGCTTCCTGCATCACCTTAATTACATATTTAAAGTAAGATTTATTTCATAGTACATCAAGCCGTGGTGCTCACTATAAAAATTGATATATGGGTACTTGATTTGCATCTCTCATGTTTGTGCTAGAATTGGCTCCAAACTAGGTGACAATATTAATCCCAATGTAGGCACAACCTACTATATTTTCACCATGGATATAAAGCTCACAATTCACCATATTATCAATACTCTATCTCATGTATTGTTCCTCCAATTTATTAATCAATTGTACACAATCATGTGTATTATCTATTGTCTTTTGGTAGTACCCACATCAAGGATGGTGAGGATATAAGTAATTCCTTTCAATATACCCCACTTCATTATAATTATAAAATCATGGTGGGAGATGATTCACTTAATTCCATAGAGCCCTATTACCCTAATTCTAATTATGCCCCCCATCCACTCACATGGTTGAATCCATTGTGAACAAGTTCTTCTCAAACCTTTCCATTAGTGTAGATATTGCACAAAAATCCTTTGCATCGTTAATGTTTACCTAAGATAAGTTTCAATTCACAATTCTACAATATTACTAATTTTTTATAGAAATAAGAAATGGTGGATATCATACCTATTGTTTTAGAATATCTCACGAATCCCAACATCCAACTTTCCTACAAATGGGTTAGCCACAACAATAGTATATCTTGGAACCATGGGGAAATTGATCTATATATGACCTTCTATATTATCGATTGTACACCATACTTCCTCCCTACTATTGTACATTACTTTTCCTAGCTCTTAAATTTTCTCATAAAATGATATTAACTTGTATTAAAATTGATCCAATCCCTGGGACAACCCTAGAATGGATGATTCAATGAGTCTCTTAATGGACTCAAGCCACATTGAAAATTCTAATATTTTTTTCATGTAATTAGTTTTTATTATAACAATTCTAAGGTAACAAACCATCGATAATCCACTCCTTATCCTGGACCTCCTCGATCATGAATAATTGGCTCATTACATCTTGGAAGCACTAGTCATACTCACTTATAGTTTATTTGATCTTCGGTTTAATCTCTTTTAATCAACAATACTTTATTTCTCATATTTCATCTTTGTGAAATTTTAATGTCGTGTTTGTTGTTCAATTTCAACATTCGTTGCATCCACCATTGTCAATATTTCAAGCAACTTGAACTTCCAAATCATCCATCAAGTCCTTACACCTCCCATGTTGGGGTTACACTTCCATCTAAATGAGGCTTGGGAAAATACCTTGTTCCACCATTACCATCTTCAACCGCACATGCATTTACTCAATCAATCTTATGTGTGGTCCTTTCTTGAAATATTATAGTACTTTGGTAAAAGATTGATCACATTCCACCATGAATTCCAAAGAATAACATTCAACGAAGACTTTTAACCAAATTGAATCACTCAGGGTCAAATTATGGTCATACAATGAGATATTTAACAAATTGTTACCAGTCCACACAATTCTTAGCTATGAAAAAAATGATAATATTGCTTCTCTACAAATATTTCCAACTATTCATGTAGATTTTCTTGAAAATTTGCCCAAAAATTCTCATGTAAAAACACAAACAAGTGTTTCTCATGTAGATTTTTTTTTTAAAACCTATAGGAGGTGTGGAAATAACGACGAAAGTTCGTCGGAAGCCATTGATGAGTTTTTCCTCTGCAAAGAGTTTTTGTCGCTATTGCCACGATTTTTCGTCGCACCTTTCTACACTTTTTCATCACACATATGGCATCTGCGTCGTAAGCTGTTGGTGAGTTTTTACTTTGCCAAGAGTTTTTGTCGCTATTGCCACAATTTTTCGTCACACCTTTCCATGCTTTTTCGTTGCACGTATGGCATCTGTGTCGTAAGATGTTGGTGAGTTTTTTTACTTTGGCACGGTTTTTCGTCCCTATTGCGACGATGTTTTGTCACTATTGCCACGCTTTTTAAGGTAAACCTATCTTGAGGATGATGACACGTGGTGGACTTATGTCGTCATTGTTTCCACAAATACCTGTTTCGTGGATATAGCGACGAAAAAAATTCCACGAAAAATAGTTTTTGCTTTCGTGGAAAGTGAAATGGATATGTGTGGCAATAGCAACGAAAAACCATGGAAAATTTGGTCATATGTAGTAGTGAAACCTGACACATGCTCGTGGATGAGTGCATAGTTCGCATGCTAAACTAAGACCTCATGCATGAATGCACAATCCATATGCAAATAACATAAAACATCTCTAACAAGTACAACTAGAGGTATACTTTAGCTGCTATGGGTTCAATGATTTTGAAAAATCATATTCCTCTCGATGGGATATGGAAATACATGCCCTGCTATGGTAGGGAAATTTATCCCAAGAGAGACATTTTGTATATCCCCAATTCCTGCTAAGCTAGAATATTGTATTTTATACACAATTGGTGTTTGTTCTAGTTGTGTAGTTTTGTCAAACAATTTGTATTACATATGCTTTTAATATCACAAATTGGTTTACAAATTTTCACAAACAATTTCCATGTATTCTAACAAGACATATTTCATCAAACATATGATATGCATACAATGTACTCGTGGAATAGAAGAGACAATATGGGAATATTTTAGTATGGATGGAAACACCAACACAATACAATCATGGTTTCTACAACAACTGCAATACTTTAATAAAACACACAATAACAATTCCAAAACTTGGAAATGATGTCATTGTCTCTTCAATAGCTATTGCACTGCTTAAAGACTCTCCAAACGGCCTATGGACCTCTCCAATTCCCACAACTCAACAGGTATGGCACTCAGCCCCTCCTCAAACTGTCCCTGCTCGATCCCCAAGAGCCCACGACTCTCCTCCTATACCTCGTGACTTGCTAGAGACCCCCTTGATCCCTATTGTACCTCATGACCTAGAAAGAGGTGGCTCAACTCCTCTCAAAGTGCCCCATGTGGCACCTTATTACCCCATGGGCCCTCCAGAATAGCACACAACCTCTCCTAGCCCTCATAGTTTTCTTAAGGAACCCTCACAAGCCCTCATATTTCTACTAATGATGAAATCAACCCTTCTAATAACCCTTGTGGCCTCTCCAAGTGCCACAATTTCCTCCACTAAACCCTCACGCTATACGTCCCAAATTGAATATAAATTGCAATAAAATGAATCTCCCATTGAAATCCTAGATGGATCTCCCTCTTGTCTATCTAGAGTGGATGTTGCACCACCGAAACCAAACCAACAATGGAAGGGTTTTTCCAAAACCCTAATGAGAACCTTGGCGCCAAGAGCACTCCAAATAAGAGATCAAATCATAATGCCAAAGTGAAGTGATACCCCTCCTTTTATTCTTCTCCCAAGACTTCTATATATTCCCCCCTTTTGACCAAATCAAACATGACCCTTATTCCCCTTTTAATTTTTACTTAAACATTGAAAGCCACTTTTAATGTTTAATTAATTAACAATTTACCTTTTTACTTAATGTCACTTTAGAACATAATATCTCCAAGCTAAATGACATTAAACAAACCCCCCTTGACTTCCTTTTCTTTATTGACTATAGCCTATGAGAGTCATTTAGGATACTAAGTCATCCTCTGTCTCGATCAAGTGTAAGGGGACATCACAGTCCTTCCTTACCGATATTGCTTGTCCCCAAGCAACACCAAATCAGGATGTTGTAATATCTTCTCCCCCTCCCATGTGGCATCTTCTGTAGGAAAAACTCTCCATATGATCAAGTGTTTCTGAATGAATCTGATCCTTAGCCTCCTCTCTCTAACATCAATAATCTGATCCTTAGCCTCCTCTCTCTAACATCAATAATCTGATCCTTAGCCTCCTCTCTCTAACATCAATAATCCTCTCTGGAGTCAAAACCAATTTCCCTTCCTCATTCAGTGGAGGAATATCTACTTAAGTGGTGACATGTTGTCCCAACACCTTCTTGAGGCAGGAAGAATGGAAGACGTGGATCCTACTACCCTATGTAAACTCCAACTCATACGCCACCTGTCCAACTCTCTTGATCACCCTGTATGGTCCATATAAGTAAGGCTTCAACTTCTCTGTGCAACTCCTCTTCAACAAGGATTGTTTGTACGACTATAATATCAAAAACACCATATCCCCAATTTCAAAGTTGTGCTCTATCCTATGCCTATCTGCATACATATTCTCTTGATTTTGGGAGACATTTAAGTTCTCCTTCAGTACTCTCAAAATGTATTAGCTTTTCTGCAACCAATATTTGGACTTGGGGGGCCTTCTCTCCCCAAATTCCAAATCCACAAATGATGGGGCATCATAGCCACACAATGCCATGAATGGACTCATCTCGGTGGACATGTGACAAGTGGTATTATAACAGTGCTCCCCGAGATGCAACCACTTTATATAAGCCCTTTGATGTCCTAACACGTAGTTCCACATGTATCCATATTCAATCCACTTTTTTACTATCTTCGTCTGCCATTCCATCTGAGGGTGATAATTGGTACTAGGTGTCAACTCTATCACTGGTAACTTAAACAAATCCTGCCAAAATGCGCTGAGAAACCTGTTGTCTTGGTAATTGAATATGTATCTCGGAAGACCATGTAGTCTGAAAACCTCCCTGAAGAATATTTCCACCACCTGAGATGTGTTATGCTCAGAAGGAATGGAAAATAAGTGTGTATAATTGGTCAACCTGTCCACCACTACATAGATACATTACATGCCCTGTACCTTCGACAACCCTGTAATGAAGTCCATGGAAATTTTCTCCCACCTTTTCCCTGGAATAGGTAATGGATGAAGAAAACATGCATGATGTGTAAGCTCTAACTTGTTCTACTGACAAATCATGCACTCCCTTGCATACCGTAGTACATCCTCCTTGAGACCCTTCCAAGAGAATCTCTCCCTCACCTTCCTGTAGGTCTTCAAATATCCTAAGTTCCCTGCTAGTGGTGCATCATGTACTGCTCTCGTAATCTTATCCTTGAGTGTGGACTCAGGGACAATATAAATACTATCCTTGTAGTATATTATTTCATCCACAACTTTGTACCTGTCATCCTGAATAATTCCCTCCACCAGCTCACAAGCAAATGTATTCTTGGAGTACCCCACCAAGAGAATGGACTTCTAGTATGTTGAGATCTCTGTCGTGGAAAATGATACAGTTCTCCTGGAAAGGGAGTCAACAACTGCATTCTTCTTTCCTTTTACATACTCAATGTGTAATGATACCAATCCATTATGCCAGGATCATCACAGTTTTGGTGTCTTTAAAAACTTTTTTTGGTTGTGGTATTTCGTCAAACACTTTTCTTACAGTTACAATTAGGGTTTTACTAATGTGTTTATATGTGTGTTGGAGCAAATAACAAGAAGATACAATCATGGAACATGCCTCAACCATATGCAATATGATAGACAAGCCAAAACATCTCAAAACTGCTTTTATTCATGAAATAGAGAAACCTGCTACAATGAAGATGCCGATCTGGAATGTTCAACAGATGGCCAAGAAGATAGACAACAGAGCTGCTACAAAATGCTCCAATAGAAGACTACAATAAGCCTCCAAAGGATGGGTATACAATGAAGACTTGATACAAGTAGATCTGGGCCATAAGAATGCTAAACCCCCTAGCAAGAAGGTGTCACGCCCTACTGGATAGATGAAGCTCCTCAACAATTCGGCCCTGCAGCCAAAAGTGTCCAATCACCCTAATAAATATGCCAACTGATAGATCGGGCAACTGTAAGGACAACCCAGGTGCCCAAACATTGAAAGTCACTCTCAAACCCTGTGGATCTGAACTCCTCCACTGAATGGTGCGCCCCCCTGGATGCCTGAAACCCTAGATAATTCAGCCTAGGTGAATGAGACCTCCAAACCTCCTGAAAGTCTCCAAAATCATAGATCGGGCAATCACAAACCCCCGGAAGAAGTTTCAAGGTCACATATGAGGTATAGCCTCCTAGATCTGCAAATCACTGAATCACCAAATCGTCCTCTCTCTCCCAAAGCTGTCCCAACCTGTAGATGATGATCTAGCCATGGTAACTACTCAAGAATGGACTAGATCTGATGTCCAAAGCCCTGTAATGAATACCCAGGGGATAGAATATCCAAAAGCCCTGCCAATCGCCTGCAATGAATCTCTCTCCAAGAATGGTGCGCCCCCCTTGTTGGAAACCCCCAACTGGTGCGCCCTCTCTCTATCTGCACAAGTAACTGATCTGGAATTCTCTTGCAACTATGTAGATCTGGAACTAGAATGGTGTGGGAGCGTATTGCATCTCCGAGACCAAGCTTGGGACAAGCTAGGTGGAATCTTTCACCACCGAATCATCCTCTAAGGTTTGTTAAGTCAAAACCCTCAAAACCCCCAATGTTGGGCTCACTAGCTAGAAGCCAGAAATCAAAAGATAATCATACATGAGTGAATTGAGTAGAGGCCCTTGCCTTTCCTCTATACTTTTTGGCTCACCTTGTCTCTCCAAAGTGACTTTCATTTTATTAATATTTTATTAATTAATTAAATCACTTTAATTAATTAATTGACCTTTTTACCTCTGAAAAGCTCCTTATCTCTCCTTGTGGCTTCCCTGGCCACTGAAAGTCACTTCTCACCATCCCATCATGCAATGTTGCTTCTCCCGATTCCAATGAGCTATTACACTGAGAGGTTCCTCCAAGTAATGTGNNAGGTTCCTCCAAGTAATGTGCCCAAAATGACCTCTTCAGTGAATTCCATTAACTTATAGCTCAAAATAGTCAAAATCATGGAAATCGTCGGAATGCCACGGAACCAAAGCCAACCTGTGAATAATGGCTCATAATGATGGAATATGATGAGAAATGCAAGATGGACCCCGCAATGCCTCTCAATAACCCTTATACTCTCTATAACACCCATTTGGCTACTCTGCACTGTGATGATGTCCCAAAGTGGGGACATTACAATCCTCCCTGCTAGAAAATTGCTTGTCCTCAAGCAATAACCAAATCCCCTCAAATAAAATACCAGGATCCCATGTCCACCTGTGGGATACACAATAGAACCCATCCAAAGATGAATAATCATACCCTCTGGCCCATGGGTCCCATATCAAGTCATGACCTGCTAGCCCCTGGGAAGCATAACCCTGAAATACACCAACTCCGAGAGTCTCCTGCCTATGACATGTGGCCTCATATCGAAACGAATCCATCCTCCAAGTCTCTACCCAAATCCACACGGCCTCCAACAACTGCTCATGTTGATGCTCAAATGAGGTGCTGTAAGTCCTCTGTGAGACACCTGCAAGCGATGCGCTCCTCTCAACATTGAAGCTCAATGGAAACTTAGAATAACTTTCCCTTGTAATGGTCCAGTCTCCCCTGTCGGTTAGTGAAATGCTCTATCTTGCAATCCCTGGGTCCCATGCTAACCTCTGTCGAAGACCACCCTACTGGCCCTGCACTACTCTGACCATGACTGTCTGCCCCCTGCATACATCCTGAATCCTCCTCTCCTAGGTCCTCCAGCTGAAATAGCTGTGACCATTGGACCTGTTGTCCATAAACTATATCAGTAAATACACGTTTGTAGAAGAAGTACCTGTCCACCCACCTCTATGTCTGATCATGTTGATCAAGAGTGAAAAGTTGCCTCGCTTTATCGGACAAAAACATGTAGGCTCTCTCCAAATCAAACCCTCGTGGTGTATGTGGCTCTCTGGCGCAACCTAGGTCATCATGTAGTGAAACATCCTGCTAACCAAATGAACCCTCGGGTCCCATGGCAAACCTAGAAGTTTATCACTTCCAGTCTCCGCTAACTGCTCCTGTGCTCATCTTCTATCATCTGGCCTATGATGCTCACCATCACGCACCACGTCTCAACTGACTGCTTATGACGATCTATCTCTATCCTGCTAGATGTTGTAAAATTACTCATGTCAGGTGGTCTCGGCCTAACCACTTCCCATGTCCTCAGCCACAGCCTACCCCTCATCATGTTGTTGTCTATGATAAAGGTGTCAGTACAGGCTGACAAAAACAACTGCAGTTGACTGTAGGACTGGAAGGTGTCACCTGCTTTAGTCAACACCATGGATTAGACCAGAAGCTTTCCCATCAGTATCCGTGATAAATACTCTCCTGTGGTCATCACCGAATCCCAAACAACCAGTACAACCAGAGGTAACTCCTCTGACTGCGAGTAAACCAATATCCATCTCCCATCACCCATGCTCATGCTGAAACAATGAAGGTGAGATCTCATAACCATATGCTACTACAAAGGAGTGGCATTTGCATGCTCCCCTAAGTGTCTCTCCTCCCTACACCCCTCTGAATCCCACCATATATCTCGGCATGTACATGTGAGCTCTCACTCATCACTGTATGCTCCGGCATACTCATGTCGTCTCTCGTAGACTCATGTTGCATCATAGATCTTGGGCATACTACTGGATCAACCTCTACATGGAGGTCAACTGCTCTCAGAACACAAATGGAAGTGTCCTCCATCAACTGGTGCTTCTCCGCTAGATCACCAACATCCTCTATCAACGTGACTCACGGATACATCTGAGTGTCCACTAAGACAGATGAAGTGGATCTCTGACGAATCTCCTCAAGAGACTCATCTGATCTTGACTCTTATTCTTGAAGGGTTGTCTGTGTGCCTCTCAAGAATCCTCGAGTGCTCTCCAACTCCTGAATGAGTCGGTCCATCTCCAACTCCTACTCCCTCAAAGCCTCATGATACATCTCATCAATCCTCAATAGGTAGTCCATGTCAGTCAATAACTATTGGTAGTCGGTCCTCATCATCGATACTCTCTCCCTGAGAGTATGAAAGTCCTCCATGGAAAATCCCTCATCTGAACTACCATGTGCCACAGATGATCTCCAATAGTAATTTGCCAGTAATGCATGCATGTCATCAATATGTCTAGTGGTTGTCATGATCATAGCCTCACTAACTCTCAATTGTCCTGCTAAGTGGTGTGACTCCTGATCATAGTCATGTTGAGGTGCCAGCTCATATCCCTCACTGCTACTGTCAGTCCTACTAGTGTTAATTCTGGAGTCCCCAAAAACACTCTCTGCATAAGATAATGTGTTGAATTGCCCACTAGATATTGTGTTGTTGGGTCCTCCTGTCTGCCACTGCACCCCATCATTAGGTGCTATCTCCCTCTTAATCACACTGTATCCTGTATGAGCAGCCGTATCCTCTTGTGCACTCACCCTGCTACTATAATCTGCGTCTGGATCCCATATAGGTATCCAGACACATTCTATGGTCATCTTGAATACTAAAGAGTGCATCCTCATCAATGCAGGCCGATCCTGGAAGTAAGTGCTCCATCAACCTGTCAGCCTCTGCAATCTTCTCAACTAATGGAGTCTCCAATAGCTATGACTCAATCTCCTCAGGTTGATCTGTATGTGTAAGGTCCCTTGTTTGTACCCCCTGTATCTGCTCCTGGATCGGTGGATCTACCTGTCTGTGGTGTGCATCCCTCATACAAGGCTCATCAACCCTATCTGACATGCCACTAACCTCCTCGTGTGGTGTGGCTATCAGGGGTGTCTGGAAGGATGACATATGTGTCATGACCATCATAGGAAGCTCATCATATCTAGGTGCTAACACATGTGACTCCTCACTAGTGTCACCACTCTCTTGAGGCGTAAGGCCATCAATGGTATATGATATGTCTACTGAGACACTGGTGTTACCGTCCTATCCATCAAGTTGCCTATCCACTATGCAAGGGTCATCATCCTCCTCAAGCGTGCAAGCATCACTAGCCTCTGTGCAAGATTTATCATCACTATCCTCTGAGGTAGAGTCACTATCACTAGCCTCTGTGCAAGAGTCGTTGTCGTCATCTAAATGCTCTGAATCAACATCTATAGCTCCATCCACACACACCTCATCCTCCCTGTCATAGTGTGCCTCAATAGTGTGCGTTTGATCTTTACCCCTACACCTATGATCAGGTTCCCACGGCCCCTTGCAACTGTAGCAAGGTTGCGTGCTCCTACTCGGCGTGGGGTTTCTCTGTTCTTCCATCCATCTAGTTGTTTCTTTTTTCTTTTTGTCTGCTATGGTGATCCCATGTAAAATATCCCATTTCCTCCAACTGGGCTTTCTAAAGGCTACATATTGAGGAAAGGTTATGAGAGCCATATTTTCCTCACTAAGGTCGGAATATATGATCTCCAAGCATGTCATCTCAAAGGCTATCTTATCCATTTCTTTCCAACTATCCATTTATCCCTATGAAAGACCCCTCAGGTTGGCAGGATTTAAGCTCTGATACCACTATAATGATCCCAACCCATTATGCCAGGATCATCACGGTTTTGGTGTCTTTAAAAACTTTTTATGGTTGTGGTATTTTGTCAAACACTTTGCTTACAGTTACAATTAGGGTTTTACTGATGTGTTTATATGTGTGTTGCAACAAATAACAAGAAGATACAATCATGGAACATACCTCAACCATATGTAATATGATAGACAAGCCAAAACATCTCAAAACTGCTTTTATTCATGAAATAGAGAAACCTGCTACAATGAAGATGTCGATCTGGAATGCTCAATAGATGGCCAAGAAGATAGACAATAGAGCTACCACAAAATGCTCCAATAGAAGACTACAATAAGCCTCCAAAGGCTGGATATACAATGAAGACTGAATACAAGTAGATCTGGGCCATAATAATGCTAAACCCCCTAGCAGGAAGGTGCCACACCCTATTGGATACCTGAAGCTCCTCAACAATTCGGCCCTGCTACCAAAAGTGTCCAATCACCCCAAGAAATATGCCAACTAATAGATCAGGCAATTGTAAGGACAACCCAGGTGCCCAAATCTCGAAAGTCACTCTCAAACCCTGTGGATATGAACTCCTCCACTGAATGGTGCGCCCCCCTGGATGCCTGAAACCCTAGATAATTCGGCCTGGGTGAATGAGACATCCAAACCTCCCGAAACTCTCCAAAATCATAGATCGAGTAATCACAAACCTCTGGAAGAAGTTTCAAGGTTAGATATGAGGTATAGCCTCCTAGATCTGCAAATCACTGAATCACCAAATCGTCCTCTCTCTCCCAAAGTCGTCCCAACCTGTAGATGATGATCTAGCCGTGGTAACTCCTCAAGAATGGACTAGATCTGATTTCCAAAGCCCTGCAATGAATACCTAGGTGATAGAATCTCCAAAAGCCCTGCCAATCACCTGCAATGAATCTCTCTCCAAGAATGGTGCACCCCCCTTGCTGGAAACCCCCAACTGGTGCGCCCTCTCTCTATCTGCACAAGTAACTGATCTGGAATCCTCCTGCAACTAAGTAGATATGGAACTAGAATGGTGTGGGAGCGTATTGCATCTCCGCGACCAAGCTTGGGACAAGCTAGGTGGAATCTTTCACCACTAAATCGTCCTCTAGGGTTTGTTAAGTCAAAACCCTCAAAACCCCCAATGTTGGGCTCACTAGCTAGAAGCCAGAAATCAAAAGATAATCATACATGAATGAATTGAGTAGAGGCCCTTGCCTTTCCTTTATAATTTTTGGCTCACCTTGTCCCTCCAA
>CBVK0100437129.1:242-11895 GCA_900067695.1 Picea abies | reverse complement strand
AGTATCTCATGTACAAGATATATATATTTTCATGGTAACAATTCAAAACAAAATCACAAAGTGATATCAAAATTGTTTACAACTAAAATGCAATCACTTCTATTAATCCAACTATCAATTGGAATGAACTCATCATTACATACACATGTCTTATCAGCTAATATTTTCTTTCTTCTATCCAAAAATATTTTTATCACTATGTCCCCCCAATAGAGATTTTCTGTAATTTATCATTATGTAGCTTCTTTAACCTGCAAATTTCTTGTTGTAATATCTAATAGTTCCTGAAGGGTTTTCAACTTCATGAGTTAGAAATACTCACATCATTTCAACTGTTAGCATAATCATTTCTATGTTATATAATATATACATGCATTCACCTAATGCATTCAATGAATCTTGTATTATCACTTGTAACATTTTTAATAGCTGCAATGTTCTTGGAATTGTAACAACAACAATCCAATCACCTTAAGCTAGTATTTATATTAAATATAATGCATCTATCCATCATTACGTATTCTTAACACCACAAGCTTTTCATAATGCAACAATTAATTATTAAATAAAATAACAATCGATGTACCAATATCGATGGCCACATTTACACAATGCATCCATGTGTTGACTACATAATACCACATAACTATGTCATGCATTCACCAAGGTGAGTTGGAAGGTCTAGCCAATGCCTTAATACATCATCCATGAACTTCCTACTACTTGCTTGACTATTTGGATACCTTCCTTTTCAACCCAAACACAACACTAAGAATATAATTCTTAAGTTCTCTTCAGTGTCAGCAAAGAGGTTGCATTCCAAACATAAACTATACAGTAGATACGATTGAGCACTCACCTATAGCCCTTCCATATCCAACCATATTATGGTCTCACACATGACTAGCTCTATGAATATTCATTGTTATAGAAGGAGTATGTCTTTTGAATTAACCCGATTATGATCCCATAACCAATCATAACATAATATGCAACCAACATTTTATCTAAATGCATTCTAGCATCAACAACATTTGCATACTCTAGGCCTTTTGCCTTTACATATCAATTTAAATATTGAAAATTAATTGAGGGAATTCTTACCTCAATCCCCTTCAACATGTATGCATCAACAGAAATTAAATGCATACCTTCCTGGTTTTTATCAACCTACTTGTTGCTATCTGACCAACTGATATTTGTAGAAGCTCACAAACTTTCTCCTTCATCATTTTGACCACCATTCCTGCCACCCGCATGGGTCTTCACCTAGATGGAAATCATAAGAAACAACAACATCCACATATTTAACCATGATATATCATTTTTCTTGAATACATAATCCATCATTAGTCATACTCAAACATTATTTCATAATAATAGACTATTCTAAGTTCACAAGCATGTTATATGCATATCCTAGCATGTGCAATTACACATCCATATGAACCAATAATTTACAGTCATCATGCCTACTAATGAATATGCATTTTAACTTCATTGTATGCCTCATGCACTCTAGTTCATTTCTATTTTAATTCACTTATTTATTTATCTATTTATGTTGTAGCTGGTTGTCCTTGAACTCCTTCAGATCCTTGATGCCTTGTGTGATTCCATTCAGCTCATCTGCACTATGGTTCCCTGGTCTGAACACTTTCCATCCAAGTTCCACTTGGCCATTCTGCAATCCAACCAATGTGTTCTATTTTCAGCAGCCTCTCATAGGCAGTCATATCCAACTTTACCTTTATGAAACATTCCAACACCCTAGAATGAAGTAGCTCAAACATTCCATCACTCTACTACAAAGTTCTTGAATCAACTACTATTACTCTTAGTTGTTCATTAGGTTACTTCATTAACCTTTCCCTGTGAAACCATACCTTTCACACTTAATACCATTCCCAATGGAAGTCCATTTTCACTCAGTGATACTTTTCAAGTGAGAGGGCATTCCCAATTCTCTGCATTGGCATCCCACTTTTCGTCGTGAACTCTGATATCATGAGTGGATCTCTTTCACACTTAAGCCTTGCAACTATCTACACCTTTCCTCCTTCAAGGATAGGCAATCATACTTTTCCATTTATTCCCATCCATGACATATTTAACCTGCTAGCTTCATATCCTAAGTGAGGGTTCTTTCTTTTGTAGTACCTACAATTTATTCAGATCCTGTAGTTGTTGACTAATAATTTTGTTCCACTATTCTTGAGTTCTTTGTCCACCTTCATTAATTTCTCTGTATCTCTTGATTGCCTCATCCAACTCTTGTAAGATATGTCATGCTTCCATGACACTAAAATATGATCCTAGACAAGAATTGATCTGATTATACCTCTGATCTTGGAAAAATATTCAAGCAATCATTTGGTTAGAATTATACATATCATACAAAATTGTCGATTAAATTTACAGGTACCTTTTCTATTTAATTCATGAAAAAAATTATATCAATATTCATAGTTTAACAATCCCTTTTTATTTTTCTCTAAATCATCTGAATCAAATCTCCAATGACTGTACTCTTTCCCCAATCGGATATCTGAGCTGAAAGTTAGGGATCCTTGAAAAACCACTTTCAGCCCCCTTAGCTGATACAGAAAATCGAAAACTGCAAAGGCACTTGCTTCAAAAAAAATTTCACGTGACCACGGCTTGAAACCATGGGCTTAATCACCCTTTAGCTCCATGCTCTATGTTTTTATACATAGGAGCTTGCGCCAAAACCAATTATGAGGGCTAGTTTACTTCCAGGCCCTTTTTACCTTAGCATGGGATCGACGCTGGGACCAAGTCCTTCGGTTCGACCTTCGACGGTTTCCCCTGTAAAATTTTGTTTTCCCCTAGAGTTACACTTCGTCGAAGCCTTTAATAAATCCAATAGAAAAAAACTAATGGTTGATTTTAATCTCCCACAAAATGGGTAGTCCCACCCCCATATGGAGGCTTCAACAAGATTGACGGTTGCGACTTAATCACGAGTTGAGACAAATGACTCTTAACTAATTCATAAATTTGACGCACCAGGGCTCTGGGATATTTCCATTCCCGAGTCTTGCACTTCCCCGAAGTGACAATCCTCTGAATTACTTACCTCTGCTCCCTCTACTTGATCCAACGGTCGAGAGAGGTCCCGAAGGGATCTCAGATCGACGATTTGCATGCCTTGGCAACTTCAAGCTTCGACACTTTTCATTGACAAAAACTTGGACATCCCCAGAGTCACATACTCTCGGAGAGGACACGACATGCTGATGTCACCTAGGGTGACGTGGACTCGTGGCACGCGTGCCACATGTCACTAGAAAATGAATAGATCGAGGTCCAAAAGGTACTAAAGCTGGGTGACATGTGCCCCCACAAGGAACCCTTGCCATGTGGCATAAGCCACATCATCAATCAAATCTGAGACTCCAGGCATAGGAATTTTACTAAGTCCAACCCATGCTATCTCCCGGATAGCCGAATGACAAAATAAATTGATGGCTCACACTCCTCCCATAGCCAACCACTATGATTAACTTCGGGCTTCGGGCTTTAGGGCATATTGCTCCAGACAACCCCCATAATCCCGAACTACCGAAATCTGAAGTGGAGAGGTTCTGAAGCTCTGAAACTTCACTACCCTTCTACCACTGCTAGATCTGACGACCCACAACACTCCCGAAGTCCTTCCCTCGATCTAACGGTCGATGGAAATTCTGGGACTTCGACGCTCTGGGGCTCCAGGTTGTATTAGTTCAACAAGGTTTAAAACTCTTGGAGTGAAAACTCCCGATGTGGTTAACATCGAGTGACCATGATTGACGATGGAGATTCCCCCGCACCTCCTATTACATCATATGACTGATGGGACTTAGTGACTCCGGCCTTCTGCAGTTCAGGATTTTCCTACCTTCCATGATCACCTCAATCAATGGATGACGATGAATCAATGGTTGATGATCAATCAGCGTTACCTTTCACGCTTGGCCTCAATCAATGTCTGGCAATTAACAATCTAGATCTCACGGCTGGGAATTAACCTTACTCTAACCTTTGGTTTCACCTTCATCAGACGACCCTTATTTGCCTTCCCTCTGATCCAATGATCCAGATCTCTCTTGATCCCCTGGTGGCGATTGATCTTGAATTTGAAAGGAATGGTCATGATCATTCTGTAATATAAAAGATAAAAATGTATGTAGAACAAAAATAAAATGCTAGAAATGGAAGAATAACAACAATATAACTAGACCAATCACCACAATAACACTGAAATGATATAAGAATAACAACAAAAATAACACTTTGATTTTGAGAGAAATGTTCACAGGCCTCTTCGAGGGTGAAACTTCTAGATGAGCAGAGCTCTATTACAATAATATCCAAGCTAGGGTTCTCATACCCTCGACTCCTATTTATAATAGATATGTCTATCTAAAGAAGTATCTAGAGGAAGATCCTTCTAGAAGCTGAAGCTTCTATTAGGTCTTCTTACATTCAACTTATTCTATTTTATTGCAAGGCCTTATTAATATTGACCTTTATTACATCTGAATATATTGTTCTACCTATGTGCGGGTTAGGACCCTAACATGTACTCCCCCTTAAAAACAACCTTGTCCTCAAGGCTTGAGATGTGGAAATTGTTGTAGAATGGTAGCTGGTTCCCAAGTGGCATCTACTGGAGTTGTATCTTTCCACTAGACTAACACTTCCTTGATGGTTCTCTAACGCAGGCGACACTCACGCTAGTCAAAAACTGCTTGTGGCTGTAGCCAAATGGATCCTTCTTCGGCTAACTTGGGAAGGTTGGTTTGAATTTGGCGCTTAGTTCCAATCACCTTCTTTAAGCATGAAACATGAAAAACATGATGTAGCTTCGAATGAATGGGAAAATCTAACTGATAGGTCACCTGTCCCACACACTTGAGAATGGTATAAGGAACATAAAATTTGGGTGCTAGCTTCTGAAAATGCTCGACTTTGAGGGAATTTTTCTTGTAAGGTTGCAGTCGAAGAAACACATGATCCCCTTTTGTAAATTGACATTCAAAGCGACCTTGATCTGCTTGTTGTTTCATGTGATTCTATGCCATGACCAAATTCTCTCTGAGGGTATGGAGAATAGTCTCTCGAACTGTAAGTGTTTGGTCAACCATCTGGACCTTCGAGACACCAGGTAAATATGATAGAACTGAAGGTGGCTTATGTCCATATACCACTTCAAAAGGAGTCATGTGTGTAGTTGTATGGTACGAAGTGTTGTACCACCATTCAACTAGGGGTAACCATTGAGCCCACAGATTTTTCTTTTCCAAGGAAAAACACCTCAAATATGTTTCCAAACACTTGTTGACAACTTTCATTTGACCATCAGTCTGGGGATGATAAGCTGTGCTGAGATGCAATTGGGTGCCTTGTAGCTTGAACAGTTCTTGCCAAAAATTACGTGTGAAAGTTGGGTCATGATCATAAACAATAGAGTGCGACATGCCATTAAGCTTGAAGACCTGATCCATGAAACTTTGAGCCACCATGGATGCTATAAATGGGTTTTCAAGAGAGAAGAAATGAGCATACTTGGAAAGGCGATCAACAACCACCATAATGAATGATTTATTTCCTGATTTGGGTAATCCTGTAATAAAATCATTAGAGATATCCCTCTAAATAGTAGGTGGAAACATAAGCGGTTGTAGTGTGCCTAGATATTTGACTGTTTCTCCCTTGTTGCGTTGACATACATCACATTCCACGACAAAATTATGAATGTCATGTTTCATACCATCCCAGAAAAATGAACGTTTGACCTTGTCATATGTTTTGGTGAACCCGGAGTGCCCCACTGTGGGTGTAGCATGAAGCTCATAAAGTACCATGGATTTAACCTTTGATTGTTTACTTAAATAGAAATGGCCTTTGTATTGAAGCTCATCATGGAGCCAAGAGTACCCTGGGGAAGCTGGAGCATTGGACTGCAATTGTTGGATCAGATGCGAACTTTTGGGATCTTGTAGTCATTCCCAGCGAATGACTTGGAGCCAATATGGGACAATGAAGGAAAAAGAAAAAAGGTATCCTTCATCTTCATATTTTCAGGAAAGTGCATCTGCAACCACATTGTCTTTTCCTTTCTAGAAAATGATCTCATAATCATATCCAAAGATCTTAGTCATCCATTTTTGTTGCTCCGGGGAGGAAATGCGTTGTTCCAGAAAATACTTGAGGTTTTGATGGTCTATCTTAATTTGGAAGTGTTGCCCCAATAGATAAGGGCACCACAGATAAACTAAATGTAGAATGGCCAACTTTTCCTTTTCATAGATTGATTTTCCCCGATTTCTTTTAGATAGTTTCTTGTTGGTAAAGGACAAAGGCCAACCCTCTTGCATAAGGACAACACCAATTCCTTTCCCTAAAGAATCACATTCCAAGACAAAGGTCTTTGTGAAATCAAGAAGGGTCAGGACTGGAGTGGTGCACATGGCCATCTTCAAGGTTTGAAAAGATTGAGCATCGGCTGGAGTTCAAGTGAAAGAGTTATTTTTTAGGAGAGCGGTAAGAGGTGCTGCAATATTTCCATAATTATTAACAAACTTGCGATAATAACCTGTTAAGCCTAGAAATCCACACAAACTTTTGAGAGTCTTTGGGTGAGGCCAGTCTTGCCGTCCTTGCCAACCAGATGACCCAAGTACTCTACTTTTGAGGCACCAAAAGCACTTTTAGACTATTTCAGGAAAAGATGGTGCCGAGAGAGTAGATGGAGAACTTGATCCACATGAGCAAGATGGTCTGTCCAGGTTTTTATATAGATGAGGATATCATCAAAGAAAACTAAGACAAAATGTCTGAGAAAAGGATAGAAGACATGAGTCATGAGACTTTGAAAGGTGGAGGGGACATTACACAAGCCAAAGGGCATGACCAAAAACTCATAGTGCCTCTCATGAGTTCTAAAGGAAGTCTTGGGAATGTATGCCTCTTTCATACGTATCTGGTGGTAGTCCAAATGAAGATCAATTTTAGTAAAGAATTGGGCACCACTCAATTCATCCAAGAGGTCCTCAATTCATCCAAGAGGTCATCAATGACAGGAATGGGAAATTTGTCTTTAATGGTAAGGTTGTTGAGGGCACGAAAGTCAGGACACATTCGCTAAGAACCTTATTTCTTCAAGACCATGACCACATGATAAGAGTAGGGGCTTGTATTAGGGCGGATAACACCTGCATTAAGGAGTTCCTGGATCATTTTCTCAATTTCATTTTTTTGGGAAAAGGGGTGATGATACAGACAAATATTGGGAGGAAGGATTCCGGGTACAAGGGGAATGGAATTATCATGAACACCACGGGAAAGAGAGAGTCCCTAGGGAGTGGAAAAGACCACTTGATGTTTAGAAATGATGGCTTGGAGGTCTTGCGGCACCGAGGGTGTTTATGTTGCTTGTATGGCATGGAGTTTGGAAATAACACCAGAATGACATTTTTTGAGCATCTTTTCCATGCGATGGGAACTAATGATATCAGGTGAACCTATGGTGATGCCTTGGAACTTATATTGGTGGCCCTCTTGGTCGAATTGCATGGTTAATTAATTAAAATCCATGAGAATGGGACCCAATGTCCTGAGCCAGTCCGCACCCAACACAATGTCACAAGCGCCCATGTCGATAGAAAACATATGAGATTTCAGGTGGTAGTCACCAATTTGGAGACAAAAATTTTCACAATGCCCTCCACATTTCATGGAGCCACCATTGGCAATCATGATTTGGAAATTATTGATGACATGGATGTAGCAATGAGTTTCTTGGGAAATGCAACAATGAATAAAATTATGGGTGCTTCCACTATCAACCAGAATGATAACCTTTCGATGCTTGATGTAACCGATTAGCTTGAGGGTTTGGGGAGCGAAGAATCCAGTGAGAGCATTAAGGGAAATGACCGGTTCTACTTAAGGAGGGTATGAGGGAGGGGTTATGTTAGTGGTTTCAGGTGACTCAGACACAAGGGGAGTTTCAACATCCTCTTCCATAATATCCTCGAAGATGGCCATAAAAATATTTTGTTCCTTACACTTGTGGCCTGAGAAATATTTGTCATCACAATTATAACAAAGGCCTTTGAGTTGGTGTTCAACCATTTCAGCCCTGGTCAATTTTTGGATCTTTAGTGGAGCAGAGGGAGTAGTGGGATTTATTGGTTTAGTGTGTGGGATAAAGGAGGGTTTCTGGTTTTGAGAAGATACAACCTATTGTGCTTGTTTATCTCTTTTAGTAGCCTCCACCCAACTCTGAGGCCGACCCATGAGGACATGGGCCCGAATCTCATCCTTGAGGCCACTGATAAAACACTCTCGGAAAAAGGCATCAGACATGTCCTTTGTCTGAATATCCAGGTGCTCAAAGGTAGCTATAAAGTCTTCCACTATTCCTGATTGTTTGAACTTTGTCAAATTGACCAAATGGTCGGTGTCAGTGTCAAAGCGTTCATAAAGCTCTGCCACAAAGTGTGTCCAAGCAATATAACCTTGACGGGAAGTTTTTCTCCATTGCCACCATTGCCAATGTTCTTGATGTAGATGGAGAACAACATACCAGAGTTTGTACAAGTCATCAATAATGTCGTATAAAGAGAAATAATGTTCCATTTGGGTTACCCAACCAGTGGGGTTCAAGCCATCAAATTTGGTCACATCCACCAGTGGAAGGCATAGGTCACGTTGAAAGTGATGGTGTTGAAAGTTATGGGAATGAGAGGAATGTTTAGCTTCAGTTTGTGGAGGTGAGTCATAGGAAGGGTTATCTATAGGGATATGAAGCTTGGTGCAGAGTGTCGAAAAGACAGATTCAAGCTGGGTGGTTAGGTCTTGTTTGATTTCATCCATTGAGGATTGCATGGTTGTATTAATGGCGACAACATTGTCACTGAGTTGTTTCACTTCTTGTTGGGTCTCGATGAGACTAGATTGCAAGGTATTGAAGTGAGCTTCCAAGTCTTGGCTACGAGTATGGGCCATGAGGATGAGGGAACCGAAAAGGGGCGAGTGTGGTCAAAATGTTTGCCGAAAAACGATATGTATGAGTGTGATAAGGGTGAAGAGATGAATCCAATGGAATAGTTCTCAAATAAAGGTGAAAATTTTTTCCAGACTTTTTTTTTTTTTATGACACCTAAGGAGTTATACTCCGGTCTGAAGAATATTGCAGTGATGAAATGCCCAAATTTTGAACCAGGAAGAAATGTGTAGTGATTTGGCAACCTAAACACAATTGCGGGAAAATAGATCTTTTCTGTTTTAATTTGTTTATGTTTCTATCCCCAAGGGTTAGGTATTCAAGGGTTCTACAGACAAGGGTTTTCCCTATGCTATAGCTCTCTGATATACATGCAGGGTCCAACAATAGTACTCAACCCAATATCTTAGGGAACTAACTAAGGAGGCTAGATCGTACCCTTCGCCATACTACCCGACTACCAAGGTACTAGAGAGTATCTTCCCGAGTGTTGTTCTCAGTGGCACTATAGCAGCCATGCGACTGATCGGTTTATCTAAAGAGGGCTTCAGGTAATCTAGGTCGATTCGTACATAGGTGCTATTTGATGCCCTACCACTCGAAAGGGTACCAACAGGGGTTACTAGGATGGCCAATAGATGTGCGCTTAAGTACCACTTGTATTCCCTGCGTGTATGAATCCCTCAACCACGGGTTTATGCGTGTAACGACAGATCTATGTGGCTTAAAGATGTCGGAATACGTCTCTACCTTGAAAAAAATTTACCCACAATTTCTACCGAGGAAAGTGCTCTGATACCACTTGTAATATACTAGATATAAAAAGTATGCAGAACAGAAATAAAATGCTAGAAATGGTAGAATAACAACAATATAACCAGAACAATCACCACAATAAAACTGAAATGATATAAGAATAACAACATAAATAAAACTTTGATTCTGAGAGCAATGTTCATGGGCCTGTTATCACATGGTTTGTAGGAAAGGTCCAAGGGCTTGAGTCAGGGCTTGAAACCGGCGTAACAGGAGCTTCCCCACCCACTATCACCTCGATGGGGAGCTCTTTCTATTCAGGAGGGCAAGTCCAAGGGAGACGTCCCTAAGGCAATCTGGGTTAAAGAAAGGCTAAAAGGTAAAGGCCAAGTCAAGGATACCCCTTTCACAGATTGCTGCCCAAGAAGAGATAGTCAAGGAGATAAGACCACTGATGATGCACCTGCTTACGAGACAAGACAAAAGACTAGAATATGTGCTTGCAGTGGGTTAGTATTTCACAAAATCAATGACTATCTTTATCAATTCATATATGAGCAATTAATCAATGCTATTATTGATGAAGTCAATGATGGCTAACAAAACAAAGACTTATATCACTTCTCAATAAAGCATAAAAGGCAAGTTAGCATTCAACGTTCACGATTAAGCTTTGTATCATATCATTAATGCAATGTCAAATCAACTCATATATAGTGTTGCTGCATCACCTATATTGTTTCTGCAATAGGTGTGACGTCAGCTTTAATTAATGGACCAAAAATAATGACAAAGAGCAAAAACGTTTTACAAGTTTAGTTTACATATGCATTTAGTAACTCAATGTCAATCAAGAGAGGTGAAAATTGTCACAACGTTTTAGGTATGAGCAAGAAAAAAAGACTAGGACATCACCTCTATACAATTTTTGGTGTTCTGCAGGTTAGCTAGCCAATGGTAGACATTTTGACAAATTCAACCAGCAAAAGTACAATTTAACTCCACGACTATGAAGAGGAGACAGAACCGCACCTTTCTATCCAAGAAAAAGTTCAATTAAGGCCAACGTTTTCCTCTTAGGGTTAGTCCTAAAACTAGCTAGGGTTAGACGTAGGGTTAGTAGGGTTTGCAAATTTGAAGTAGTTTGGAAAGTTTTAAGGCATAACAAGCTCAAGCAAAAGTTCTAGACTAGTGCCTTGGGTTAATGGAGTCAAAAGGAAGTATGACTAATGGTTTAGGAAGAGTTCAAATCTAAGGACAAGAGAACTAGGGTTTAATGGTGTTGCTAAAGCAAGGCCACAAACCCTAACCCTAAGAAGAAAAGACTTATCTAGGTGTAGCTAAAGCTAGGCCTAGAGCTTTAATCCTCTCCTTAGGACTTTCTTGGCAAAACGGCTAGCTCAAAGATTAATGCAATGTCAAATCAGCTCATATATAGTGTTGCTGTGTCACTTATATTGTTTCTGCAATAGGTGTGACGTCAGCTTTAATTAATGGACCAAAAATAATGACAAAGAGAAAAAACGTTTTACAAGTTTAGCTTACAGATGCATTTAGTAACTCAATGTCAATCAAGAGAGGTGAAAATTGTCACAACGTTTCAGGTATGAGCAAGAAAACAAGACTAGGACGTCACCTCTATACAATTTTTGGTGTTCTGCAGGTTAGCTAGCCAATGGTAGACGTTTTGACAAATTCAACCAGCAAAAGTACAATTTAACTCCACGGCTATGAAGAGGAGACAGGGCCGCACCTTTCTATCCAAGCAAAAGTTCAATTAAGGCCAACGTTGTCCTCTTAGGGTTAGTCCTAAAACTAGCTAGGGTTAGATGTAGGGTTAGTAGGGTTTGCAAATTTGAAGTAGTTTGGAAAGTTTTAAGG